>CM035160.1:85673588-85904169 GCA_020205615.1 Panax quinquefolius | reverse complement strand
AAAGTTATCATTGGCCCGTAGTGCATTGATGGATGTTGTTGGCATGATCATGACCATTAATGAATACACAAATATTCTTGGCCCGTAGTGCATGGATAATTGTGGTCGTGACACTAAAGAATATCCTTGGCCATAGAGCAGGGGTGATTCGATGATGTGGATTATTTATTAAGCTGAGTCCCAGCGATAAAAGTGATGAAAAACCTTTTAAATCATAAAAGATAGTAGATTTTATTCTCTACTTGACTCTTTTAATGGATTGCTTGTTCCGCTGCAGTTAAACTTGATGTTGTTATATTTTATCAGTTTAACACTGTTGAAGGCTAATGATAAATTATTCTGCATTATCTTAGTCATAATATTTCTTACTGGGCTAGTTGAGCTCACCCTTTCTTTCACTGTTCTCTTCAGGAAATGAGAACATAGCAGGGATTAGTCGGGAAATGGAGTGACGGTCCCGAGGATAGCATTAGTATTCCTCACTATTCTATGAAATAGTGTGTTAATAATTGTAATGAGGACTCCTTTTGAGTTTGTATAATCTCTAGTAAACAATAATTGTATTCAAACTCATAGTTATATTTTTTCGTATTATACATGACAATTGTATTAGTAAGTTGTATTTGAATTTTGTACCATGTATCTGACGACCCAAGATGGGTGATGTATACCTAATTTTGGGGGCGTCACAGTTGGTATCAAAACTTAGGGATATGATCCCTGGCTAAGATGTGAGAATTGAACTAAGAGGGGAGAGACAGGGAATTCTTTCGCTAATATGACCTACCTAAGTTTATTTCGTATTTGATTGGTCGGTCAGAGTATATGGATAATATGTTACATGTTAATTAACTTTTGTTTTGTGGCAGTATCTGAAAATGACATCCGAGAATATTGAGAATAGCAATGGAGCACAGGCGACCGTTAATTCACCATATATCAATAATCAGGATAATATGCATCAGGAAGGCGACAATCCTAATGCAAACAACAACACTGACCAAATGATGAATGATGGATTGTTCAGAGGCTTTATGCAATTCATGCAACAACAGGCGAGAGCGGCTCCTATCCAAAATGTTGGTGGAAACACTGGAAACTTTCGGACGGTCACTGCTAAACAGTTCAAGGAGCTGGGACCACCAGGGTTTAAGGGAGAGGCAAAACCACTCATGGCGGAAGCATGGATAAAGCAGATCACCAAGATATTTGATGTCTTGGGATGCTCCGAGGAGTAAAAGGTTCCCTTTGCCGCCTTTATGTTGTGCGGAGAGGCAGATTACTAGTGGGAATCGGTAAAATGTACTCAACCTGTCGTACTGAAGATGTCTTGGGAGAAGTTCCAAGAGCTATTCAACGACAAATACTTTCCCGAAAGTATTCGTCATATGAAGGAGGTGGAGTTTATCAAATTGTAGCAAAACAATATGACCGTGTCGCAATACGAGGCAATATTTGCGGAGTTATCCCGGTTTGTGTCCCACTTGGTGGATAATGAAGAGAGAATGGCGCGGATGTTTTTAAGAGGTTTGAAGCTGGAGATACGTCAACATCTTATTTCTCATAAACTGTATTTAGATGTTGTAAATAGGGCTCAGTTGGTGGAGCGCGATAACGAGTCAATGCAACCAAAGGAGAGCAGCCGGCAGAATAATAATACCAGTGAGAGCAATCATCGAAGCGGTGACAATAAGCGTGGAGGGAATCAACAGGCCAGAAATGGTAACCACTTCGGTGGTAATCAGAGCCAAAACAATAAGAATGGACATTTCAAGAAGAGGAGATTCAACAATGATGGAAAGGCGTCAGCACCAGCACCCGTTGTTAAGGAAGGAGAAAGACCACCTATCATATGCTTCAAATGCGGAGGGGAGGGACACATCAGTCCAAATTGCACGATGCCATCCAAAGCATGTTATAATTGTGGAAGAGAAGGTCACTTAGCCCGATTTTATCGTTCACCGAAGACAAATTCAGCTAAAATGGAGGCACTAAAGGCTGTCCCAGAAAAGTTAAAGCCGGTAGTGCAAGGGAGAGCGTTTGTTGTGACCTCCCAGAAAGCAAGGAACCCGAATGACGTCATCGCGAGTAAGCTTATCATAAACTCTAGCGAAGTCTATACTTTATTTGATACCGGTTCTACCCATTCTTTTATTTCTCCTACCTACGTTCAACGATTAAATTTTACTCCAGAGAAATTAGATTTTGACTTATCTGTGGAAACTCCATTGGGAGAAACCTTCATTACATCCACTGTTTATAAGTCTTGTTTGGTTCAAACCGGTACCCTCATATTACCTGTCGATCTTATTTCATTAAACATACTTGCATTTGACGTGATTCTAGGGATTGATTGGTTAACTACTTATCATGCAAAAATTAATTATTTTCGTAAGGTTCTTAGCTTTCATATTCCTAATCAACCGATTATGCGAATTCAAGCAACCAAACCATTAAAATCAATCACGGTCATCTCAAGCCATAAAGTTATTCGTTTATTGAAAAACGGATGTCAAACTTTCTTAGCTCATGTCACAGATCTAAACAAAAATACGTCAGTTTTGAATGTTATTTCTATCGTTAATAAATTCCCTGATGTATTCCCTGAAGAACTTCTTGGCCTACCCCCAGAATATGAGATTGAATTTTGTATCGACCTTGAACCCGGTACAAAACCCATTTCCAAAGCCCCATATCGAATGGCTCCTATTGAACTTCAGGAGTTAAAGACCCAACTGCAGGAATTGTTAGACATTGGCTTTATTCATCCTAGTACTTCTCCTTGGGGTGCTCCTGTTCTGTTCGTGAAGAAGAAAGATGGGAGTATGCGACTTTGTATTGATTATCGGGAGTTGAATCATGTCACCATCAAAAATAGGTACCCATTGCCCCGTATTGATGACCTGTTTGACCAGTTGCAAGGAGCCAAATTCTTTTCAAAGATTGATCTTCGTTCCAAATATCACCAATTGAAGATTAGAACCGATGACATTCCAAAGATGGCTTTCAGAACTTGGTACGGACATTATGAATTCCTAGTCATGTCCTTTAGATTGACTAATGCTCCTGCTGCCTTCATGGATAGGATGAACTGAATATTCAAGGAATATTTGGATCACTTTGTGGTCGTCTTTATTAACGACATCCTTATTTATTCCAAAAGCCGTGAAGATCATGAGCAACACTTGAGGCTAACACTCCAAAAGCTTCGTGAATATAAGCTTTATGCCAAGTTGAAGAAATGTGGGTTCTGGCTTGAGGAAGTAGCATTTCTTGGGCACGTAGTATCAAGTCATGAAATATCTGTTGACCCAGCAAAGATTGAAGCTATTCAACACAGGAGCAACCTAAATCGATGGATAAAAATCACGTAGCTTTCTCGACGAATTTGGTTATTATCGAAGATTAGTGGAAGGATTTTCTCGAATCGCTACTCCATTGACTCAGCTGACTCGGAAAGATACAAAGTTTGGTTGGAGCGAGAATGTGAGAAGAGTTTTCAATAACTCAAGAGGAGACTCATTTCAGCACCTATTTTGATAATACCATCTGGCTCGGAGGGATTTGTCATCTATAGTGATGCTTCGGGCAAAGGGTTGGGATGTGTTCTCATGTAACATGGAAAAGTCATAGCCTATGATTCGCGACAACTCAAAGAATATGAGAGGAATTATCCTACTCATGATCTAGAGTTGGCAGCTGTTGTCTTTGCACTTAAAATTTGGAGGCATTACTTGTATGGGGAGAAAGTGGAGATCTTTACGGATCATAAAAGCCTCAAATATTTCTTCACTCAAAAGGAACTCAACATGCGACAACGACGTTGGCTTGAACTTTTGAAAGATTATGATCATACCATCCAATACCATCCTGGAAAAGCAAACGTGGTAGCTGACGCATTGAGTAGAAGATCATATGCAGGTATGTGTGCGATATTGTAAACGCAAAAGCCCATTTTGTGTGACTTGCAAAGGATGGAGATAGAGATAAAGACTCCAGGGACCCACATGATGATGGCGAATATACGAGTAGAACCGACTTTAATTGATTAAGTTAAAGCTGCTCAAACTACATACCTGGAGCTGATGCGTATGAGGAAGAAAGTGCAAGAAGGTGCTATGCTGGAAGAAAGAATCGATGATGAAGGAATACTTCGAGTCAACTCCAGACTTTGTGTTCCTAATGATCCTTAGTTAAAGTATAAAATCATGATGAAGGCGCACAACACACCGTTTGCAATCCATCCTGGGAGTACCAAAATGTATCGTGATCTTCGTCATACATTTTGGTGGAGCAATATGAAGAGAGAGATAGCACTGTTTATCTCAAGATGTCTAACTTGTCAACGAGTCAAGGTGGAGCATCAAGTACCAAAAGGTCCATTGCAACCACTTGAAATTCCAGAATGGAAGTGGGAGCACATTACCATGGATTTCGTTACTGGTCTTCCCAAGGTTTCTCAAGGCATAGATGCAATTTGGGTCATTGTTGATAGATTGACCAAGTCTGTTCATTTCTTACCAATACGAGAAACTTATACACTTGAACGTCTTGCTCGTATATACATAAATGAGATTGTAAGACTGCATGGTATGCTAGTATCCATAGTTTCTGATCGAAACCCAAGATTCACTTCACGATTTTGGGTTAGTTTGCAAAAAGCTATGGGCACGGATTTAAGATTTAGTTCAGCATATCATCCTCAGACGGACGGACAATCAGAGAGGACTATTCAAACTCTTGAAGATTTATTAAGACTCTGTGTCCTTGATTTCAAGGGAAGTTGGGACAAGTTCTTACCATTGGTGGAGTTTTCATACAACAACAGTTATCAAGCAAGTATTGGCATGGCTCCATTCGAAGCGTTGTATTGAAGGAAGTGTCATTTCTCGATTATCTTTGGGATGAGGTGGGTGAAGCAACGTTGTTGGGACTGGAGTTGGTACGTATGACTACGGAAAAGATTCAAACGATCCGACAACGTATAAAAACCTCACAAGATCGACAAAAGAGTTATGCTGATCTTCATCGAAAAGACGTGGAATTTGATATAGGAGATCATGTGTTATTACGAGTTGCTCCGTGGAAAGGAGTTATAAGATTTGGAAAGAGAGGAAAGCTCAATCCTCGATTCATCGGTCCATTTTTAATCCTCGATCGAGTAGGAACTATGGCCTATAGACTCGCTTTACCGCCAAGTATGTCTCGTGTTCATAACATTTTTCACATAACCATGTTACATAAATATGTGAAAGACCTGAATCACATTATTGAGTTAGAACCAGACAAAATAGCGGAAGATTTAACGTATGAAGAGGTTCTTGTTCAAATCTTGGATAAGAAGGAACATATTCTACGCTCCAAGGTTATACCTCAAGTAAAACTTGTAAATTAATCAAAAATTTAAAGATCATGAAAATACAATATAATCTCATAGTAAAGTACAAGACTTCATATGAAATAAAAAAAAAAACTCACATACAATCAAGTCTGAGTCTGATACGTTTTTTGTTTTAAAATTAGACATATAATTTGACATTTGAGTTCAAATGATTATATATTAAACTTTAAATTGATATAAATTTATTTAATTTTAGTTAGTAATTTTTAAGTAATATATCACTTTTAATTTTAAGAATTAAATTATATTTCTAATTTTAAAACGAAGAAAATACTTAAAAGTTTAAGAGATTTCAATTTTAGTAACCAGATTAAAACCTAGTTAACATATTTTCTACTTTATAGACATAAGTTCAGTAAAAAAGTGTGACCCGAAAGAGAGTGAACGTCACGCTCTTTATGACGGTGCACTAAAATTATTCTACTACTCCGTTGTCCGTTCCAACTAACAAACTATATAAAAATTGAAAGAGGGCGTTAGTTGGCAGTCCAACCCAATCGTGGCAGTAATTTATTAGCTGAACGTTTTTATCGAGACTACTATTACAAAAATGTTATTGTACAAAATACTACGTTGAATTATAACCCCTCTGTCCCATGATAAAAGTCTTTATTACTTTCTTCGTCCCATAATTATAGGCTGATTTTTCATTTTGAGATGTCCTAATATATAGGCTACTTACTATTTATAAATTTTAGTTGGTTCATTGTTTTACTTTTATGCCCTTATAATAAATATTCAACAATTAATTTTTTTTTGAAGAAACAACATTCAATGTTATTATTTTTATCACCATATTTAATGTTTTTATATTCTCTTTGGTTAAAGTTCTATGTTTATGAACTTTAATGGTCTGTACACGTCAATCAATGAAGTTGAGAGTTCCTGTAAGACCCCAACTTTTTGAATAAAGATGAATTTTCTATAATTATCATTTTTGAATATTATGGAATAAATTTAATATAATGTTGTAGTTGTGGGTAGTATTTATAAATTCTGCAAAGTATGCAAGTTGTTATATTATATTCGATTGATTGGTGGGGAATATTCGTTTTAGCGAGGGAATATTCGTATAAAGCGCTTAATCATTGGTGGACCCCACAACCAAATTATTGTCTGATTGAGAAAACGACAAAAATATTTTATTAAAAATAACGGCGAAAGTTTTACCGTTAATACTGTTGAACTACTCGATAATAAAAGTATAGTAATACGCGTGGTTGCATAGTAGCACATGGTATTGATTATTGATGCTTACGTGAGAAGTCATTCAGTTTTGTTCAATTATTGCTATAGTAATTGTTGCATAGTATCTCACGTTATTTGATTCAATTATTGTTGATATTTTATATATTGTTAAAATCAATAATTGAGATGACAAAGTTATTAATATTATTATTTGCAATATTAATGATGTCTAGAAGTACTGTCAAGGAGAGGTTTGGTCACCTAATTACGCGCCAATAGGGAGAAATCCTTATTGGAAAGCCCCCTCTTTCCTGGGAACGACCTGGTCGATTAATATTGTGAATTATAATAATGATGATAAATTTTGTTGAATATTATGAGTTATAATTTTTATCGAAGATTATGTTGATTAAGAAAAAGAGTATTAATTGATAAGCAATAGATGTTTACTCTATTATTTTGCTAAATTAATATTTCTTCTATTAAATTTTGGAAGTAGGCGTATTATGTGATGAAAGGGCAATCATCGGTTTTTCTTCCAAGTGGGTAATCTAGCAGGATGTAGCTTGTTGACAAAATCTCCAATTATGCTACTTTTGATAACTTATGAGTGGGAAGATGTTTTCATTGGACCATTTCTTTAATTTAGCATGTGTTGTCTATTTATATATATATGATATTGGATTGCTTTGTTCTTATTGGAGGAAGGTTTGAATTTTGCATCCGAATAATTGATTCCGCCAATTAAGTTGTACTCTATAGTTTTGTTTTACTTGAGGAGTTAGGCCCCTGTGAATTATCGGGACGCAAGCTTTGGCGTGAATTTATTTCAACTGTGCATCCATGAATTTTCTTAAAACAGAACTCTTTCCATTCTTCTATAAATAGAAGTTCATTCCTTCATTATTTCTTATGAATTCACTGAAACTCCAAAGAGAGAAATTTTAGAGAAACTATAGAAAAGTATTCTGCTACTTCCCTACTCTTATAACCAGTTTCTTTTATGGTAAGGGGTGTTATTTCTTTTGTATTCAAGAAGAGAACTTCTATTATTCCATTTCTTTATTGTTCTGTTGGAATAACCTGTATACGCGGGCTACCCTATACTTGGTGACATTCTTCTATTATTCTGTCTTTATTATTATTTTGTTGGAAACATCTTCTTTGTGCGTTTTACACAGGACCTGGTTCCGTCTTTATTATTATTACGTTAGAGCATCGTGTATACATGCGTTTTACGCGGACCTAGTTAAAATCTTTATTATTATTCATTTGGAACATCCTGCTCGTGTGTATTACATGGGACCTGGTTAAAATCTTTATTATTCTGTTGGAACATCACGTATTGGCATGTAATTTCGCTTTAACCTAGTTCCGTTACTTATTATTACATTGGAATAACTTCGCCTATGCTAAGCATCTGACATGCATGGTGATTTCTTTTGTTATTCCATTCTTGATTATACTCAGTTTGTTAAAACTTTGACTTCTATACTCCATGAATTTAGTGGAATATCCATGATATTTGCGTTTCATCCAGTATCTTTTCATGGAAATATTCTTCTAAGCATTCTTGAATTTTACTATACAAAGCAGTATCATGTTGACAATTTGGACGTTATTAGTTCCTGGATAAATTAATTCTTGAACTTGTTTTATTGAATTCTTATATCATTGTCATCATCTTCATGTTTATATTATGTTGAAAGTCATCTGTGGTATTCAGTAGTGCATAGATGGACTTGGTATGATTATGACTGAGGATTATTGATTGTAATCATGGCCGTAATGTTACAAATGATGTGGTAAAAGTTATCATTGGCCCGTAGTGCATTGATGGACAGTTGTTGGCATGATCATGACCATTAATGAATACACAAATATTCTTGGCCCATAGTGCATGGATAATTATGGTCGTGATACTATAGAATATCATTGGTAGTAGTGCGCGATGGGTGATTCGATGATGTGGATTATTTATTGTCGAGTCCCAAGCAATAAAAGTGATGAAAAACCTTTTAAATCATAAAAGATAGTAGATTTTATTCTCTACTTGACTCTTTTAATGGATTGCTTGTTCACCGCAGATTAAACTTGATGTTGTTATATTTTATCGGTTTAACTTTGTTGAAGGCTAACGATAAATTATTACGCATTATTTTAGTCATAATATTTCTTCTTTGGGCTAGTTGATCTCACCTTTCTTTCCTTTGTTTTCTCTTGAAATGAGAACATAGCAGGGACTAGTCGGGAAATGGAGTGACGGTCCAGAGGATAACATTAGTAGTCCTCACTATTCTGTGAAATAGTGTGTTAATAATTGTAATGAGGACTCCTTTTGAGTTTGTATAATCTCTAGTAGACAATAATTGAATTCAAACTCACAGTTATGTTTTGTCGTATTATACACGACAATTGTATTAGTAAGTTGTATTTGAATTTTGTACCATGTATCTGACGACCCAAGATGGGTGATGTATACCTAATTTTGGGGGCGTCACAGTTCCAGTGTGACAAATAAGGAGTAATTAACTTATTCATTAATTATATATTAAGGGGTATATATGGAAAATTATGTTAAAAATTGTCACTTAAATTGAATTTCTTAAACTATGTGCCAAAAAAAATCAGCCTATAACCATGGGACGGAGGGAGTACTATTTTGGTTAGTCCCATGTTAAATGTATATTTTCTTTTAATAACCAAACTTTTACACATATTTTCCTATTATACCCGTAGCATTAAATATCTCATATTTTGCTTATTCTAATTCTCTCTCCATATTTAATGACATTAGTATGAGTAATTTTGTCATTTTATTCATTTTCTTAATATGCGTAAAAAGTGAAAGTAGTATGCACACAAGCCAATCATGTTTGATGATAAAGCATATACTTTGTAACAATCTTATTCATTTATTAATAAAAAGTATTAATTTATTAAAGGCTTTTAATTATCTACATGATCTTTTTTTTATAATATGTGATAAACCCATAGTTTTAAGCAATGCTTTTAGAATAATGATGATGATCATTCTAATGAGATCTAAATTCTTAGAAAGCTTAAAACTAAAATAGTTCCCAATCATTGGATTACTAAATTGGGGATTAGTGAATCCAGATAGATTGGTACATACGTTGTCTGCTTTCATTGGATGAGGATGATTGATCTCGTGATCATTTATGTGGAGACACTAAAACAAGTATGTAGGTGCTTATTAGAGAATAAGTTCAATCGAGCGTGGCTCGCTAAGGAATACCTAATGGAGTTTTACTTGCCTGTCAATAGGAATTTCTGTAGTGATAGTAGTACAAGTGATCCTTGGACTTGAGATCATCATAGTATCTTGTGTATGATGAGTTATACTTTGACTTATTCCTTAAGACCCTTAGGGTATATCAAAGGGTATGCTTGGGTATAATAAGTTATACATGGAGATAATGTATGATCAATAAAGAATCTACCACTTATTAAAGAAGAGAAATGTCTATGTGATTCGATAAATGACAACCCAAGTAGTCTTGGGCGAAGCGAGAATGAAATTAGAAAGGAGTTTCTAATTTGCATTATTTAGTGTTGTGCATTTAAGAGTCGAAATACATATAATTAAATAAAATAAGACTTGATGTAAATTCCATGTCTTATATTTAATTGGGACATTGTATGGTGGAAGGATTGAATTATGACGGTAACTATTTACTCAAAGGTTCTTTTATGATTAATGTTGAAATCTATATTATCCGGAAAGTCGTTGATCGTTAGGGAAGCTTATCCCTATTGTAAAATAAATATTATTTATTTAAATAAATTAATTGTTTAATTTATTTATTTAAATAAGATTAGAATTGTTCTAATTGATTTATTCTAAACCTAGGTTTAATATGGAGAACCTAAAGGGTCACACCATAAAAGGAAGAATAATTATTTAAGAAGTTAATGGCATAATCGTAATAATATGTTATGTATATTTAATTTAATCTATGGTGATAGAATAAATTAAATAACTTAATATTTATTATTTAATATTTAAAAATATTAAATATAAATTAATAAGAGGAGTCTTATTAATATTATTACAATTATTATTATTATTTTAATTTCTAAAAGAGTTTAGGAATTAATTTAATATAAGTACTCTCATTTATTCCTAATTGGATTAGGAAGAAAAATTAGTTAAAGGAGTTTAATTAATTATCCCTAATAAGATTAGGGAGCCCCTTTAATTAAAAGGGTTTAATTAAATAATACCTTATTTTAATAGGGTTACTTGATATCTTTATAAGATGAGTCTTATATCAGATATTAGGAAAAAGTTATAATTCCAATGGTTAGAGAGTACGCTCCTTTTCTATATAGATAAAAAAACTAGGGTTTAGCCAACCACCCATCTTCTTGAATCCTTCTTCTTCCTTGGTGGATCACCTCTAGAGGCCAAACACTTGGGTGGCTAACGTTGATCAAAGGAAGGAACCAAACCCGGTGGATTCAAGTTGAACGCTAAAAGAATTGGAGGTGAACTTGTACCTGAGGAAGCTCGGATCTTCAAGGGTATGATTCTTATTCGTTATCTTTTTCGTTTAATTAATAATTGTGCATAAAGGGTGATCCGGGTATATGGTTTGTAAAATTTTTAAACTCTGATTTTCCACGTTTCCGCTTATTTATGCAATTTGATTGCGTTCTTGAATATTACAAACCCAAAAAAAAATCCTCCAAAACTTTTATCCTGGAACGGAGGAAATAATTATTTGATATTTTACCACGTATATGTGAGTTCGATGATTATATTCAATCACTATTATATATTTTCTTTCTCATTTTTTTCTCATGATAAAAGTCATAGTTAATTTTTTTGTGCATATTAAAAAAGAAAAAAAATGATAAAATTATCTATATTTAAATTTTTATTTAATTGCATAATTTTATATACATGACTAGAGATTCTTCATAAATATACATAGAGAAATTATTGTAAAAATAAATTATTTAAGATAAATATACATTTAACTTGGGATTACTTAAAATATTAACAAATTTTTATCACCAAAAATTACTTTTTACATTCCTTTATATAAGTTGTTTTAGAGTTTGTGTACAAGTATTAAGAAAATAATTATATAGAATTAAATATAATATCAATTATTATATTATTCTTATATTATAAAAAAAGAATGACCAGTAAAAGAATTAAAATTAAATTAATACTTAAAGTAATATTAAAAATTAAGCAATTATTAATAATTATATGAAATTCTCAAACCATTTATATTAAACGACTTATATCAAATTATATTAAATGACGTGAAGATTATTGCCTTTTTAGGTTAAAGAGTTCAGTTCTCAATATCGAATGGTAGGATAACACATTTAGGATAGCAGTAACACATTAAGAACGCCGATGCACCTGATTATGGCTTCCAGAATAATGTGGGGGAGGGCTGCCCAATGATAATTGATTATATTGGGGTGTATATGGTCCCACATTATTAAGTTGTACTATTGACATTTATATTCGATCTGCACCGTCAGTTTGGCGGCTAGCTTTTGGACAGAAGCAGTAAAAAAAGGATTGGGGGGAGGACCGGTACTCAATGTACCGGTTATTAGTACTGTATTACTTTTGGGCCATTAGATATTTTAAAATTGATCTGATGGTTACAATTAAATCCTCATTATCTCACTATCTCAGCCTTTTATCTTTTCAATTCCCACTTTCCTCAACATCTCGCCATTTCATTTCCACCACCTCACCACCCGTCGCTCGTTCTCTCTCCTTCGCCACCACCGCCTCTGCCACGGACCTTTTCATCGCCCACGCCGGTAAATTCCACTCCAATTTAACTCACTTGAGCTACCCAAATATTCCTTCCACCCAAATCTCACTCCTAACCTTTTACACTACCACCGTTGCCCCAACTACACAATCTTCTCCTCTTTTGCTTTCAATTCATTGACCTTGGTTTGAAGACGTTGTCCCTGTAATATTTTAGTTCTGCTATGCTCTCCTTGATGTCATCCATTGCTCTGTGCTTGTTTTTCTTTTGAGGCGCCTTTCAGCTATCTGAAGAAATACAATAGGAAAATATACCAAATTTAAAATCCAAGTAGAATACCAAAAAATGCCCAGATATCCAAATCTGAGTCAGAAACAAACACATGATGCACAAAGCTTTAACATTGCTCACATCAATGAATACATGAGGGACAAGACTAGGGACACATTCATATTATCAACATCTTTGTTTTGTTAACCATCACTCATAAATGTACATGTTCTAGATCTAGAAAACACAAAGGAAAAACTTGGTCAACTCTTTAGTCAACATAATGCGAAAAGGGATATGGTTTAATATTTCTATAAATTGACAGTAATTAACTCGAGAATAACCATCATAGATCAATATCAAAAAGAAGTAAATGCTAAATCAGTGACAAAACTTAACTACCCCCAATTTGAAAAATTATCCTTTCAATTACTGAACACGGCGCCTCTAGTACCAAACTATCCATAATCCTATTTATCCCAAGTAAAAGAAAAGACAAGGACAGACTGCCGCTTTGCATAATCTTTCAATACAACTTGTCATAAGCAAGCAGTTTGTTATTAAGAATGTCAACATTCTGATCATTCCCAAATAGGCTTGATTTTGAAGTGGAGTGATATGAGAGAGAATACAAAGCACTTTAAGCGGCGGCAGTGGTGGTGAGGTGGTGGTGGAAATGAAATGGCCGGTGAATTGTTGAGGAAATGGTAGTGGTGGAACGAGCGGCGGTGGTAACATGTTAAGGAAAGTGACTGGAGTGAGAAAGATGCTGAGATAGTGAGAGTTTAATCTTAACAATTAGATCAGTTTTAAAATATCTAATGGCCCAAAAGTAATATAGTACTAATGACCGGTACATTGAGTACCGATCCTCCCCCCAATCCGTAAAAAAAAGGGGTTAAATACACCTTTTGGAAGTATTACCTAACTTTCATAAGTAACCCTAAATTATAGTAAAAATTAATAATGACAGCCTATAAGTATATTTAAATAAGTAAAAGTGACCATCCGATCCTAATTTTAGTCGAAATATTAGTAATGTCGTTCATTCATGTGATATAATATACGGTTTAACAGTATAAAAATCATATAATAAATGTTGACTATACGATTAATTATCAAATACAACTAAAATAGTAACTTAATTTAAATACAATAATTAAAAATCGTTAACTAAATCAAATAAATAAGTAATGGAAATTAAATAATTAAAACTCACTAATTAATTCGAATAAAATAATTTATCACACTAAATAAATAAAATAAAATAATTAACTCAACTATTAACCTAAATAAAATAACTATCAATTAATACAAAATAACTATTAAGGGTAAAAAATAACTAAAAAACAAAAATACACTATAAACGTATTTAAATGTATTTAAATTCGTTTAATTATATTTTTTTATAGAAAAATATAATTAAATAGTATAATCATGTACATATTACTTAAAATAAATAAAATTCACTACAAATTACTACACTACACATAGAATAATTAATTTAATTAAGTGTAGATCATGCATGATGTGATGATCTATATTTATCTTTAGGAGTTTGTTGTCCTAGGTTGATGCACATGCTTAATTGAATTGACTAGATATAGAAGCACACTTCACCCATTCTGAGGTTATTTGGAGTTTCTTTTCAGGCATATATTCTGATAGGCCTAACAGCTCCAGCTCCCGTAGGGTTTCTTCTGGCATTCGTAGGGTAGCTTCGGACGTTCCTTTGCCTCGTTCGACCCTATAGATGCGTGTGATGCCCCCAAAATAGGTATACACAGCCCACTCTGAGTCGCCAAATACATGGTACAGAATTTAAATACAAACTTAATTATACAACTGTCGTGTAAAATACGATAAAACATAAGCTGAAATTTTTAACACGAATATTGTCTCGTAGACAATATCCAAACTCAAATGAAGTTCTCATTACAATTATTATCACACTATTTTATAAAATAGTGAGGACTACTATAGCCACCATCTCAGACGGTCACTCCATTCCCCGACTAGTCCCAGCTATGTTCTTATTTCCTGAAGAGAACAATAAAAGCAAAGGGTGAGCTCAACTAGCCTAGTAAAGAATATTATGACTAAGATAATGCAGAATAAATTACCGTTAGCCTTTAACAGTGTAAAACTGATAGAATACAATAGACAACAAGTTTAACTGCAGCAGAACAAACAATCCATTAGAAGAGTCAAGTAGAACATAATATCTACTATCTTCTATGATTTAAAAGTTCATCATCAATATTTTATCGCTGTAACACAACTCAATAAATAATCAACATCACTAAATTATCCATGCACTACGGCCCAAAGATATTCGTTAGTATCACATCCACGAATTATTCATGCACTTCGGGCCAAGGATATTCGTTATTATCACCAATAGTTATGATCATGCCAAACAATTGTTCATCAATGTACTACGGGCCAATGAGGACAGGTGCTGAAATAAGTCTGCTCTTGAGTTTTTGAAAACTCTTCTCACATTCCTCGCTCCAACCGAATTTTATATCTTTTCAAGTCAGTTGAGTTAAAGGAGTAGAAATTCGAGAAAATCCTTCCACGAATCTCCGATAATAACCAGTTAAGCCCAGAAAACTACGTACTTCGGTCACTGACTTAGGTTGCTCCCACCTTTGTATTGCTTCAATCTTTGTTGGGTCAACAGATATTTCGTGATTTGATATCACGTGCCCAAAAAATGCTACTTCCTCAAGCCAGAACTCGCATATCGGCATACAACTTGTTTTCACGAAACTTTTTGAGTATTAGCCTCAAGTGTTACTCATGATCTTCATGGCTTTTGGAGTATATGAGGATGTCATCAATAAATACATCCACAAAATGATCCAAATATTCCTTGAATACTCGGTTCATCATATCCATGAAGGCAACATGAGCATTAGTCAATTCAAAAGATATGACTAGGAATTCGTAATGCTTGTACTGAGTTCTAAAAGTAGTTTTTAGAATGTCATCAGTTTTAATCTTTAACTGATGATATCTAGAATGAAGATCGATCTTTGAAAAGATTTGGCACCTTGCAACTGGTCAATTAGGTCATCAATGCGAGGTAATGGGTACCTATTTTTGACAGTGACATGATTCAACTCCCGATAGTTAATACAAAGTCGCATACTCCAATCTTTCTTCTTTATGAATAGAACATGAGCACCCCAAGGAGACGTACTAGGATGAATAAATATCAAGAGATAAATTGGAATATCAAGATAAGAGTTCTGGAATTCTCAATAGCATACTAAGGGGTGTTAGATACCCTAAACATTTCTTTGTTTCATCGAAAACCATCACACGGTTTAACAATCAAATAGACTGTAAACAGTCTCTGCAAGTACTCCAGGTGATCAGCCTATCGTATGCTACATTGTGCACAAGTATAAAGTTTAAACGCATAAGCGTAAATGGGACTATATGCCCGACATCAGTTACCCCGTTATCCGGGTTGTTCATCTTAGTTTCATTCGAGACCGCACCAAAGCAATTTGGAGTAGTAGACTTAAATAGCTACAATGAATTTGAAATAGTTCAAATAATACAACATCTCTCATCTATAATATCTAACCAAAACAAATGGCCAGATCGCATTCTTGAAAACAGTTCATAAATAATTAAGAACTTTAAGGCATAAACAACTGAATTAATAATTGAGTAATCATCAATATAACTTGCACTATATATAAGTTTGTACGAGTTATAACTTGCAACATACGAGACTTGTACACAATGATAAATTGTACAAGTTAAGGGAACTTACATTCACTGCAATAAAGTGAATAAATTTAGGAAACTTGTCTAATACGTCTTCTATAATTACTGTTATCTACTAGTCCTTCACGTAACCTATTCACATGTGACACGTTAAGCAATTTGGTTCTCGAACACCACTTTGAAGTGTAATGGTTCCCTTTTATTTTAATAAGACGATTAAACTCACACGTATTCAAATACAATTCAATTACATAACACATTGCTATGTATAGGCCACATGGTTAAATAAAAGAAACTTGGAAACATAAATTTGTGATATTTTTCAGACCAAAACTCTACCAAAAATCTGCATAAAATATGCGTAAGGGTCTCAAGTCGGAAAATCTCATTTTCCATAATTATGACATCACATATATAATTAAATTCATTTATCCATATAAAATCATTTATATGGAAAATACCAAATTAGTCTCACAAAAATTTCTTTTCTGGGATTTTGTAGAATATAGTCCCACATTGAACATATATTTTTTCCGAAAATTTTAAAATCCATCTACCATTTTTAAATAGTCCATAATAGCCAAATATTTTCATATTTTTCATAAATCGAGGTTAGCTCCGAAAATTCTGACATTTTCAGGGTTAACTCCTGTTATACACATGTACTTCCAGTAAACATTTTGTAATTTTTGGACATATACACAGAGAGTTATTCGGGTATCTTTTCATATAGTGTCCTTAACCGTAAAATTCATAACTCTCAAACCGTATGGCCAAAAATTCTCAAATTTTTATAGGACCTTCATATCTTCTTATAGTAATACTCCAAATTTTTCCAAAATTTTTAAAGTACAAAACAGTGGACGAAAATGCCCCCTAAACAGACTGATCCAAACAGTCCCAAGAAAGACATCAAACTTTTATTTCTTGTAGCCACTTTTGCGATTTTATTCCCACTAATCTACAGATGATATGACCATGATACTTGGACACAATATACTATATACATCAAGGTATTTTACAAAAATATAGCATTCATGAAACTAGCATGATAAGACCACAAACCAACTGCATAGGAAAACGTGCCAGCACTGGTTCTATACTTGGAAAAAATATGGAAATTCCAGATTTTCTGCAGATTTTGTTATGAACATGCTTGCTTACGATTTTCATAACTTGATCATTATAACTCCGATTCAAACGAAATCTGGGCCAGATTAGACTTCATACTACATACTTTTTTATAAAATTATTACATACGCTAATCAAGTCATATAAACCATGATGACGAGGCTCCAAAAAACCCAAAAATCACAGATTTCATATTCAACCAACTTTGAAATTTTTTTTGATTTCGATTCTAGCATGCATGGGCTTGACTCATACTGTCCAGGTCACTTGTACCAACATATATGAACATGTACAACAAACCAACTCACTAACTTACCATGTTTTGAACAAATTAACTACTAAGAGGCATTTTATCCAACATATCACATACATACATGAAATCTTTGATTCTCTATGTAATTGTAACATGTTTAAACCATAATTTTCATTTCTTATCATCCTCATAACAGAAACCAACATTAGCATAGCCTCACGAAATCAACATAAAACCCTTTACCATGGTTATACATGATTTTTCACTATTTTTTTCAAGAACATGAAAAAGAGAGTTTCATGGCTTACCTTTTTGGATGAATTTCCCTTGTGTTAATTTGATTATCCCTCTTCTTTACTTGCTAGTTTCCATGTAATCTCCAGTATTCGTTTTCCCCCTCTCAAGCTGTTATTATCTCAATTTCTCTCTTTTTTTGCTCTCCTGATGAAATTTTGCAAATGAGAGGAATATATGAGTGGAGAGTATATATGTATATGATATTAGCATAGGCTTCCCTTGCCTCTTCCATTCCCAAATCATTAGTTATGCATATATTGCTCATAATGCATAGGTTTAATATGGAGAGGGGAGTTAAGAAAATGAAAAGTTTTGGTTTATTACACAAGTGTAACTCCTCTCCCCAATATCTTGTAATACGATACTTCCTCCTCCTTGTCCTAATTGTGAGTCACAGTGATCCCACCAGTCTAATGACCAATTAAATAAACACATTATAATATTATTTTAATCCTTTAAATGCCCATTTTGACCATTTTGCCCTCCGTAGCCAAACGTGTTCGATACTTATATCAATTCCTACAAAAGTCAATGTTTACGGACGCCATGGAACTATCCGTTTCATCAAAATTATCACCGAAATTCGTGGTTGACTTTTTCTCTCTAAAAAGTTTTGACTTTTGACCAAAAGTCAATCGTGACACATTTTCGTGGTTACAGCCTAAACCGACTAATTTTGACGTCCGAGTCGAATACGCAATTCGTGTCTCTAAATTTCATCCGAACTCCAACTCATGATTTAATACCAACCCACGTAATAAAAAAGAATTAATTTCACTTAATCAATTTAAATAGTTAAATAAAACTAAACCAACCATTTAAATACATCTTATCACATATCTTAACATAACACATATACATATAATAAATGAAATCACACAAGAGTTTCACATAAGTTCGCTTATTGATAATTATTAAATTACATAGAAAAATCTTGATATTACATTCACCTCCCTTATAAGGATTCCGTCCCCGTAATCATTATTCATCAGACAAAAATATTAGGGTAGTTTTTCATCATTTTCTCCTCGAATTTCCACGTAGCCTCTTCGGAGTTGTGGTTCCTCCACACTACCTTAACAGAAGGTATTATCTTATTTCTTAACACTTGTTCTTTTCTATCAATTATCTGTACTGGAACCTCTTTATAGGTTAAGTCCTTCTCAAATTGAATAGGTTCATACTCTATGACATCCTTGTAATCCTGCTTATAGGGTCGTAAGACTGAAACGTGGAACACGTTGTGTATATGTTCTAACTCCGGAGGTAAAGCTATTTCATAAGCTACCTCACCCACTTGCCTCAACACTTCGAAGGGTCCTATGAATTTGGAACTAAGTTTTCCCTTCTTCCCAAATCTCATTTTTCATTTCCAAGGCGACACTTTCAAAAACACATAAGTGCCGACATCGAAGTCTCGTTGTTGCCAATGTTGATCTGCATATTTCTTCTGTCGATCCTGAGCTGTTACTAGCCTCTCTCATATTATTTTGATCACATCTGCAGTTTGTTACACTAATTCTGGCCCTATCAATTGTCGTTCTCCCTCTTCATCCCAACACAATGGCGCTATGCATTTCCTTCCATATAAAGATTCATAAGGTGGCATACCGATGCTCACGTGATAACTGTTGTTGTACGCAAATTCCACCTACGACAGGTGGTCATCCCAGCTCCCTTTGAAATCCATAACACATGCTCTCAACATGTCCTCTAATGTTTGAATAGATCTCTCGCTCTGCCCATCTGTTTAAGGATGATACGCCGTGCTCAACCTTAGTTGCGTTCCCATGCGTTCTTGAAAACTTCTCCAAAAATTTGATGTGAACCGCGTATCGCGATCTGACACAATTGATACATGTACCCCATGTCTGGAAACAATCTCTTTAATATAAAGCTTTGCCAACTGATCCATGGTATATCTGATCCTAATTGGCAAGAAATGCGTTGACTTGGTCAATCGATCAACGATCACCCATATTGCATCGTAACCCTTCTGTGTAGTTAGAAGTCCTACTACGAAGTCCATCGTGATATGCTCCCACTTCCATTCCAGAATTTCTAAAGGTTGAAGTAACCCGCTTGGTTTCTGATGTTCCGCCCTAACTCGCTGGCATGTTAAACACTTATTGACGACTCTGCGACTTCTCTTTTCATATTGGGCCACCAATAATGTCATGAGATCCCGATACATCTTTGTGCTTCCCGGTGGATTGAGTAACTTGAGCTATGAGCTTCCTCGCAAGATTTCTTCCTTTAATTCGCATAATCACCGGCACCCAAATTTCTTCTCAAATCTTAATAGTCCATCACCACCCATACCGAATTTAAGCTCTTCTCCATCTCAAATTCTTTTCCTCACCTTCACACATTCCTCATCGCTACCTCAGGCTTCCTTGATTTTGTCCAATAGAGTCGGATGAGCCCCCATTGCGAACAATTTCCCCTCTCGCTCCCTCAAACTTTTTATCTCGAGTTCCAATCTAGCCATCTCCTTAATTAACTCCTCTCGAGTGTTAACATCGCCAATCTACCATCGCTTCTTTCTCGCTTAGCGCGATCTCGCTACCACGTTAGCTTTCCCCAGATGATACAAGATGTCGCAATCATAATCCTTTATAAGTTCCAACCATCTTCTCTGTCTCATATTTAACTCCTTCTACGTGAAGATATACTTCAGACTTTTATAGTCCGTGTATATTTCACATCTTACACCGTATAAATAGTGCCTCCATATCTTTAGGGAAAATACTATCGTCGCCAATTCTAGGTCATGGGTAGGATATCCCTTCTCGTAATCCTTTAATTGACGCGATGCGTACACAATAACTTTACCATGTTGCATAAGCACACAACCAAGTCTTTTGTGTGACACATCAATTAAAATCACGAAGTCACCTGTATCGTCAATTAAAGATAACACTGGTGCTTCACTCAGTCTTTTCTTGAGTTCCTTAAAACTCTCTTCACACTTCTCCGTCCAGACAAATTTTACCGACTTCCTCGTTAAATTCGTCAACGTTCCCGCTATCTTTGAAAAATCTTGAATGAATTGTCTATAATAGCCTGCCAGTCCTAAGAAACTTCTTACTTCAGTCGGTGACCTTGGTTGTTCCCAATTTTGAACTGCTTCCACCTTTGCTGGATGCACAGAAATTCCATCCTTATCGATTACGTGACCCAGAAATTGAACTTTCTCCAACCAGAATTCACACTTCGAGAATTTTGCGTATAACTTATCCTTCCTCAACGCCTCCAACACTAACCTTAAGTGTTTAGCATGATCATCCTGAGTCTTGGAATAGATCAGGATATCATCTATGAACACAACTACGAATTTATCTAAGTATTTCTTGAATACCCGATTCATCATGTCCATAAACGCTGCTGGCGCATTTGTTAACCCGAACGACATCACCAGGAACTCGTAGTGACCGTAACGTGTCCTGGACGTTGTCTTAGGTACATCCTCTTTCCTCACCTTTAATTGGTGATATCCCGACCTCAAGTCGATCTTGGAAAAATATTTTGCTCCCTTCAGTTGATCGAACAAATCATCTATCCTAGGTAAAGGGTACTTGTTCTTAATCGTCACCTTGTTCAACTCTCGATAGTCGATACATAGTCTCATCGATCCATCCTTTTTTTTATAAATAAAATTGGTGCTCCCCAAGGAGACACACTCAGTTGAATATACTTCTTATCCAATAACTCCTGCAACTGTACCATCAACTCCTTCATTCCTACCGATGCCATTCTGTAAGGGGCTTTCAAAATTGGTGTCGTTCCCGGTACAAAATCTATAACGAATTCGACCTTCCGATCCGGCGGAAGTCCTGGCAATTCCTCCGAAAATTCATTCACTACTGGTGTCTTTCCCATCTCTATCCCTGCTTTTTGCGTATTGACGATATGGGCCAAATATCCTACACATCCCTTTCTTAGTAACTTCCTCGCTTGCATCACCGTCGGACAACTTGAGTGTCTCGGTGACCTATTTCCATAGAATGCTACCTTAGACTGATCTGGAGTCCTAAGGTTTATACACTTCTTTTGGCAATCTATCATCGCTCCATGGTTAAATAACCAATCTATTCTTAGAATTACATCAAATTCTCCTAATTGAATTAGAATTAAATCCATGGGTAACTTATATCCCCTGATGTCTACAACAAAATTTCTATAGACATGGCTAACGGGAATCATTTCCTTATTAGCAACTTCTATGTTCATAGGATATTTTAATTCTTCTTGGGGTAAGTTTAATCATTGGGAGAATTCATGCGATACGAAGTAACAAGTAGCACCCGAATCAAATAATATGTAAGCAGATATATCATTGATCGGAATGATACCGAAACCACGTCCCCGGATGCACCGCATCCTAAACCGCGTCATGTTGAAAGTCCTCATTGTTGGTCGATTATGAGTTGGTGGTCCATTAATCGTGAGATTCCCACCGCTTGGTCCCTTCCTCCATTTCCTCCCATTGTTTCTTCTTTGGGCAATCCTCGCTTGATGATCTAATGCTCCACGGTTGAAGCATCCATTTCTCTTTGGTAGAGCAATTGGGAGAGATGCCCTCCCCCCCCACAGTTGAAACATACATTCTTTCCTTTTAGACATGCCCCGAGTGATTCCTCCCACACTCCTCAGATGCCTCGCCTTCTTCGCTTCCCGGTTTTTTCCCCAAAGTTTCCCTAATTGAATTTTTTGTTGCTCACTGCGTTGTTATTGTTCCACTTCCTCTTGTTTTTGCACTACTCATCGCCGCTACCTTCCCACGATTCCTCCTTCATTCTTCTTCTCTTTTTCTCCTTTGTTAAATTTCATCAGGCTTCACTTCGCCTCAACGATTATAGCTTTCTCCAGAGAGTCAAGGTTATTCGTCTGTAATAATCGAGAGTCGCTATATAGCCATGGTTTGAGACCGCTCAAACCTCCTCTTTTTTCTCTCCTCGTTGTCGACTGGTGAGGTTAAATCTCGCCAGCTCATGAAATTTTATGGCATATTGAGGTACCGTCATATCTTCTTGCTTCAGCTCCAGGAATTGCATCTCCATTCGACTCTGCATACTAACCGAAAAATAGTTCTTGAAAAAGATTTTCTTAAACCCTTCCCAAGGTATCATACGTTCTCCAGCCCTGGTCTGGTTTGCCTCCCACCAAAAGTTAGCTTCACCATTTAACATGTAAGTGGCGAAGATTATTTTCTGATCATCACCTACTCGGGCGATAGCGAACGCCTTTTCAATTTCCTTGACCCAAGTTTGAGCATCGATGGGTTCAGTGGTTCCTTTGAACTCAGGGGGTCCCTCACTCTTGAAGTCCTTGAAGTGTGCCACTTGGGCTGCTGAAGGGCTATTGGCATTCGAGGTTTGATTCTGAAGTACTCCCACTAACATGTCTACAAACTGCTGCATAGGGTTCGGTGGATCCCAAGCATTACCGCTGAATTTCTGGGTGTTCGATGACGCCTTCCTCTAGCCATCTATCTGCTTAAAATAAACTTAATGTTATTATCTTATCACTTACTCTACAGAATATATCATTCATAAGAAGAGAACTTAATCATCACATCACATACTTAAATAAAAGCATATTTATTTATAAACATAACACCCAAGGTATTTAAGCCATTTACATCACTTTAAACCGACATACTTGGTAAAAACAGAAACCAAGCTTTTTATTCATAGATAAGCGTTATATACGCTAGTAGTAAAAGTTCATCATAATAAACTAAAAGCCCCGCCTAATGGCGTCCTCATGCTCCTCATCCGTTATCTCTAGTACCAGCCCTCAGCTTATAACACGTCTAGACCGGTGCTCCTCACTTGGAAAGTGATTGACCCTATGTTGGAACCTTCCATGCGATGACTTAAATACGTACTTCATCTTGTCTATCTTAACCTTCTTATCTCTCAACTCTCCTTCTAACTCGCCAGTTAGCTTCTCAGCCCGAACACGGTCTCTCCTCTTATCTCCCCAAAATGTAGTAATAATCTGCTTGTCAGTTTGGAGACTCTGAATCCTCAACTCTAACCCATTAATGGTATGCCCCAAGTGGGTCCTAATAGCTTCTTTCTCATCCTTCAACCTATCCACCTTTTTCGGTTCGATGCCCATGACTTGTCACCACCATCCCCTGTTCCTAATTATCAGGTGGTGCACCAATGCCTCAAGCAATGTTGCAGCTTACTACTCCCCCTGATACAGCTCCTCTAACTCATGGACCTTGTCATCCAACTCTGTAATCCTATCCATCAACTTATCCAACAAAGTATCCTCATGTGCTTCTTTCGAGTCCTCCTCGGGCTCCTCTCCCTCTTCAGTATACTCCTCTGGGTCTGAGTCAGTTGCTGCCTCAACTATAGGCTCAGGTACAGCTGTCACCAACTGCTCACTTACAACGTGAATATCTCTAACCTCCTCTTCTCCTGACATTCATCAAAAAAGACAAAATAACTCGGGTAGTATTTTAAAATAGATGTTTTTGTTTTTAGGAAAAAAAATAGATTTGACACAACCCCTAGAACTCTATATGAGTTCATCTCCTTATTTTCTTCACTAACTTCCCTAAGGTTATAGTCTAAGGTTCCCCAGCTAAGATTTATAACTTATTGCTTTGATACCAACCTCGTGACGCCCCCAAATCTCAGGGTAACATCGACATGTGACATGGTGTTCACGATACAACATACATCATCATCTATCTAACTAACTCTAATAATAATAATAATAATAATAATATTAACTATTACATACTTATTCAAAACAAAGTCCCAAGTCTTTACAACCTTTAATAAATCTGAAACTTAAACTTAGCGTTTTATCGCTACATTACATCATATGCGTAAATATAATTATTACATAAATAACTCTCATCATTTCATTTAGACTTTCCTCTTGTCGCTTCTCGAGCCCTCGGCAATTATATCACCTTTAACTAAAAGGTTTAAGCAAGAATGAACACAAATTGCCCAAAGAAGTATATAAAGTAGTTTGAGAACATACATCAAGTAAAAGCATTAGTATGAATAATTCTCAACAGTTGAAATAAATATCAAGAGATAAACTGGAATATCAAGATAAGAGTTCTGGAATTCTCAATAGCATACTATGGGGTGTTAGATACCCTGAACATTTCTTTCTTTCATCGAAAACCACCAGACGGTTTAACAATCAAATAGATTGTAAACAGTCTCTGCAAGTACTCCAGGTGATCAGCCTATCGTACCCTACATTGTGCACAAGTATAAAGTTTAAACGCATAAGCGTATATGGGACTATATGCCCGACATCAGTTACCCCGTTATTTGGGTTGTTCATTTTAGTTTCATGCGAGACCGCACCATAGCAATTTGGAATTGTAGACTTAAATAGCTACAATGAATTTGAAATAGTTCAAATAATACAACATCTCTCATCTATAATATCTAATCGAAACAAATGGCCAGATCGCATTCTTGAAAACAGTTCATAAATAATTAAGAACTTTAAGGCATAAACAACTGAATTAATAATTGAGTAATCATCAATATAACTTGCACTATATTTAAGTTTGTACGAGTTATAACTTGCAACATACGAGACTTGTACACAATGATAAATTGTACAAGTTAAGGGAACTTACATTCACAGCAATAAAGTGAATAACGTTAGGAAACTTGCCAGATACGTCTTCTACAATTACTGCTATCTACTATCCCTTCACGTAACCTATTCACATGTGACACATTAAGCAATTTGGTTCTTGAACATCACTTTGAAGTGTAATGGTTCCCTTTTATTTTAATAAGACGATTAAACTCACACGTATTCAAATACAATTCAATTACATAACACATTGCTACGTATAGGCCACGTGATTAAATAAAAGAAACTGGGAAACATAAATTTTTGACATTTTTCAGACCAAAACTCTACCAAAAATCTGCATAAAATATGCTTAAGGGTCTCAAGTCGGAAAATCTCATTTTCCATAATTATGACATCACATATATAATTAAATTCATTTATATGGAAAATACCAAATCAGTCTCAAAAATATTTCTTTTCTGGGATTTTGTAGAATATAGTCCCACATTGAACATATATTTTTCCCGGAATTTTTAAAATCCATCTACTATTTTTAAATAGTCCATAATCGCCAAATATTCTCAGATTTTTCATAAATCGAGATTAGCTCCAAAAATTCTGACATTTTCAAGGTTAACTCCTGTTATACACATGTACTTACAATAAAAATTTTGCAATTTTTGGACTTATACACAGAGTTATTCGGGTATCTTTTCAAATAGTGTCCTTAACCGTAAAATTCATAACTCTCAAACCGTATGGCCAAAAATTCTTAACTTTTTACAGGACCTTCATATCTTCTTATAGTAATACTCCAATTTTTTTTCAGAATTTTTAAAGTACAAAATAGTGGACGAAAAATGCCCCCAAAACAGACTGATCCAAACAGTCCCAAGAAAGACATCAAACTTTTGTTTCTTATAGCCACTTTTACGATTTTATTCCCACTAATCTACAGATGATATGACCATGATACTTGGACACAATAAACTTCATACATCAAGGTATTTTAAAAAAATATAACATTCATGAAACTAGCATGCTAAGACCACAAACCAACTGCATAGAAAAACGTGCCAGCACTAGTTCTATACTTTAAAAAAATCTGGAAATTCCAAATTTTCTGCAGATTTTGTTATGAACATGATTGCTTAAGAATTTTCATAACTTGATCATTATAACTCTAATTCAAACGAAATCTGGGCCAGATTAGACTTCATACTACATACTATTTTACAAAATCATTACATACGCTAATCGAGTCATATAAACCATGATTCCGAGGCTCCGAAAAACCCAAAAATCACAGATTTCACATTCAACCAACTTTGAAAAATTTTGTGATTTAGATTCTAGCATGCATAGGCTTGACTCCTACTGTCCAGATCACTTCTACCAACATATATGAACATGTTACAATAAACCAACTCACTAACTTACCATGCTTTGAACAAATTGACTACGAAGAGGCAATTTATCCAACATATCGCATACATACATGAAATCTTTGATTCTCTATGTAATTTCAACATGTTTAAACCAACATTAGCATAGCCTCACGAAATCAACATAAACCCTTTACCATGGCTATACATGCTTTTTCACTATTTTTCTTTAAGAACATGAAAAAGAGAGTTTTATGGCTTACCTTTTTGGATGAATTTCCCTTGTGTTAATTTGATTATCATTCTTTCTTGCTTGCTAGTTGCTATGTAATCTCCAGTATTCGTTTCCCCCCTCTCAAGTTCTCATTCTCTCAATTTCTCTATTTTTTTGCTCTCTTGATGAAATTTTGCAAATGAGAGGAATATAAGAGTGGAGTGTATATATGTATATGATATTAGCATAGGCTTCCCTTGCCTCTTCCATTGCCAAATCATTAGTTATGAATATATTGCTCATAATACATAGGTTTAATATTGAGAGGGGAGTTAAGAAAATGAAAAGTTTTTGTTTATTACACAAGTGTAACTCCCTCTCCCTCAATATCTTGTAATACATATACTTCCTCCTCCCTTGTCCCAATTTGTGAGTCACAGGATCCCACCAGCTGCTAACCAATTAAATAAACACATTATAATATTATTTTAATCCTTTAAATGCCCATTTTGACCATTTTGCCCTCCGTAGCCAAACGTGTTCGATACTTATATCGATTCCTACAAAAGTTAATGTTTCGGACGTCATGGAGCTAATCGTTTCATCAAAATCATCACCGAAATTCGTGGTTAACTTTTTCTCTAAAAAAGTCAATCGGTTGACTTTGACCAAAAAGTCAATCGTGACACATTTTCGTGGTTACAGTCTAACCTGACTAATTTCGACGTTCTGGACTCGAATACGCAGTCCGCGTCTCTAAATTCCGCTCTGAACTCCAACTCATGATTTAATACCAACCCACGTAATAAAAATAATTAATTCCGCACTTAATCAATTTAAAGAGTTAAATAAAACTAAACCAACCATTTAAATACATCTCATCACATATCTTAACGTAACACATATACATCTAATAAATGAAATCACACAAGAGTTTCACATAAGTTTGTTTATTGATAATTATTAAATTACATAAAAAATCTCGGATATTACACATCGCTTTTGGGAGGTCACGACAAACGCTCTCCCTTGAACTACTGGCTTTGACTTGTCAGGGATGGCCTTTGGTGTCTCCATCCCAGCTGGACTTGACTTCACTACACGATAAAATTGAGCTAGGTGACCTTCTCTTTCGCAATTGTAACACGCTTTGGGTTGCTGCGTACAGTTTAGACTGATGTGTCCCTCCCCTAGCATACGACCGGTGGACGTTCTCGTTCCTTGAAATTGGGTGCTTATGCTATTGTCTTTCCATCATAATTAAACCTTCTCTTCTTGAAATTTCCAATTGACTCATTTCTTCTATTATCTTGGCCAGGGTTACTATAGACACATGAAATTTTTGCATTCGTGTTACTAACCTTGCAGGAGCGCAAAATCATCTTCCAAAGATAACCCTGGAAGTCAAATCAACTCAATCCTAGAGACAACCCTGGGATACTCTGTAACGCCAGAGAAAATTGGATTTTTGAGAATTAAATTTTTATTTTTATTAAATGAATTTAATTGATTATTTATGGAGCAAGCTAATCGAACGTCGTTCTCTGACCTAGAAATGTCAGAACATTGTAGGATTTTGGCTACGTGGTAGAATTAAAGTGTTTGAATTTTCAAGACAAAAATAAAAGTTTTTCGAGAAATTTTTTGAAAAACACTATTCACGCATTTCTGCTCGAGAATTATTTTTAAACTTCCGAGATTTATGTAACAATAGAATATTGTGGAGAGATGGAATATCCAATAATATTTCAGTTATGGAAAACGTAATATTTTGCCTGTGGACATAAAACCTAATGTTTAAGGAAAATGATTTACGAGAAGGAAATGTAATACACTTAATGAATTAAGCGATGATCGTATACTACGTAGGTATTATACGAAGTAACGAATACGAGTATGATACGAGGTATTATACGAGTACGCATAAATGATGGTATGTTGTATGTATTGAATAAGTATACGAGTTAGAATACGAGAATTGTACGTATATTATACGTTAAAAGGCTTTAAGCCAAATGTAATGAACTTGTAGGATTTGTTAAGTATTATGTTAGCCCAAGTATGGAAGTGGTTAAGTCCAATAGAATTAATGCAAGCCCAATGTTTGTTTAATTGCAAGCCCAAAGCTTAAGCTAATCTAATTAAATCTAAGCCCAAGCTAAGGTACAATGGGTTAAAGTGATCCATGGGGCAACCCATGATCATGTGGTAAATCTTGGTGACCAAGTGTTGTGGGGAGCAAGTAACTTAGAGGCTAAGTGTTGTAATAACCAAGATATTAATGTGATGGCCAAGTAATTGTTGTGGTTAGCAAGTAAACCTGGGGATTAAGAAATGAATAGTAAGGAGGTTACTAAGGAGGTGGGAGGTCCTAATGACCCTTATGCCGTAACCTAGGATGTCCTTTAAATAGAGAGCTTAAGCATTCATTTGTTGGTTGTTAGTTTTTCATCCAACTTAAGTGGAGAGCTTATTTGGTAGAGAGAATAAGCACATATAAGATATACTTCCTTTGTGAGATTTTCATCCAATAACTTATAGCTTATTGGTTAGAGAGAAAAAGTTACAAAAGCTAGAGAGTTAGCCTTTGATATTCAAGAAGCAAGAAAGAAGAGCAAATATTTGCCAAGTGTTATCAAAGGGTAAGTAATATTAAACCATGATTCTCTTTCTCTTCCATTGTTAGAGAAGGGGTAGTGGTAGGATTTGTATGCTAAGGAATGATAAATCAAATGCTTAAGTCTTAATAAGCTGTATACGTAATGAATAAGAAATCGAAACCAAGAATAAGTTATAAATTCATAAGGAACTTATATGAACTTTTCATATGTTCTCTTAAAAAGATGGTATGATAATAAGAAGCAAGGATGGTGGTTAAAAGATTGAAGCCATAGGAAATCATGAGAAAAGAAGTTATAAGTTATGAGAAATGAAAATATAAGTAATTGATATTTTCATAAGTCATAAATTCACAATGAACTTATCATGTTTATAAGCTAACGAAGCATGTATGTAAAGATGATAGTATAATGGATTGAATCCAAGTGAAATTGTATAAAAATCTCAAGTAACGAAGTTTCGCCGGAATTCACACGATTAGACGACGATCGTCGAATTCGTGAAATTCTCGGAATGGAAGTCGAATTTTGATATTGAGCTTGGAAACATTGGTTTTCAATGGACATAAGTCATATTTGTCATTATAGACTTGCGGACTCGAAAATGGCCGGATTCTGACTTAGAACGAAGAAACGAGCGTTGATCGTTCACGAACATTTATCGTTTCGTTAAAAATGGACTAATAGGTGGAATTTTAGCAAACGAAGTCAAATAGATAAAATTATTGCTTGACCACGTAAAGTACGTGATTTGTGAACCGTAGGCTCTTGGACGAACCAATTTGGACTTATAACGAAGAAGTTACGAAGTTGGGAATCTCACTAAAAGAAAATTCTGTAAAAAATTTTCGTGTCTTTGAAAGCACTTGGCCGTTGATGCCGGTCAAGGCAAGGTAAGAAGTCGCGGCAATACTTAACCCTAAAACTTCGACAATTTATTTAGTTGTGGATTCTTGATTTTATTCAATAACAATGAACTAAATTTCTTTTGTTAAGACTACAAATTGAACCTTTTATGTCTATAAATTAATTATTTAATTTATTCCAATTATTTATGTCAAGGTGAATTGTTTATTATGTCTTATGCGTATTGATTATTTATTTGGCCAGTAATTACCATGTTATTCTAGAAGGATTCAGAAGATGAAATCTAGGGTTGGAATTGGACATAATAACATGTAGGCTTAATTATTTGCACGAGATGAATAATTAGGGTTGTGAATTGAATAGGAATATATGTTCACTGCATGTAACACATTGGGAATTGGAACTTAACGGGTTTGATTTAATTATTATGCATAGGAATATCGAAGAATTAATTGAATTGAATAAAAGTTATCTATTTACTTGGGAAAGGGCTTTTAACAACTAGAATTCCTGTTAACAACTCAGGTGACATAATAATTGGGTTAATTGGATAATTAGTTTATAGTTCATAATTGGGGATATTGTAGTCTTAACCTTTATTTATTTGAATTCATTTATAAAGTAATTCAGTTTAATTAGTTAATTTAGTTTGCTTAATTTTAAAAATCATAAATTGCAGCTGTTTAAATAAAATTAGTTTGGTTAAGAACTAGTACTTGGTGAATTTTATTAAATAATTCCTCGTGGGAACGATACTCTACTTTCATTTTATTACTTGTTGACCGTGTATACTTGCATATATATTTTGATTGTGAAATTGATCAATAATGCTCTCTCGATATCTCTAATATCAAAGATTCTAATGATTTGAAGCTCATGGCTCAGGCCATTCAAAACAAAATTTCTCAGTTAAAGGAAGAGGTTGAAGCATCAGAGTGTTCTTCTCATGATTCTATTGCTGGTAGTGAATTTGAGGATGATAATGACCCATATGGCACTATCAACCTTCAAGATGCTCAGGACCCATTTGTCTGACACCTCAGTTACAAGCACCTGCTCCTACAGCCACTTAGTCAAAAAGTGCTCCATCTTCTTACCAAAAGTAGTCTTCAGTCACATGCACCTGCCCCTGCAGTTGTCTAGTCAAAAGATGCTCCAAAGCACCTATCAGTAACCTAAGAATGCTCCTGCTTTTCCACCAAAAACGGCCAGTTTTAGTCAAAAGTTTCTGCCTTTTTCGGCAAAAGTTGCCGAAAGCACTTACGCATAGTAAAAAGTCAGCATTGTTTTACCTATTTTACAAAACATCACTACCATATCTCGTTAAAACTGAACTTTTATACAAAATTCAAACCCTTTGTATATAGGTGCAAATGAGGCATAGCACTACTTCCAGACAACAGCACATAGACTTGTCGATGTCAGAATTTTTATTTGTCCCTTTTCTATTCTTGTTCTTTGGTGTTCTCATGTTTGGTGAGATTTGTTTGAAAAAACAAGTTGTGAAAAGGTCCGACATGTATATGTCGACGAATGGAATGCAAGAGTCGTCAGTTGGTTTTTTATATGGTTGTACCAACACAACCGAGAAAAGGTTTGCACATTGACCCAATGATGTGACTGCTAAACGGGTCTGTGAAACCGAGATTCATTAGGGTCCGGGGGCTTCATTATATGGAGGGAAGGTGTTAGGCACCCCCAACATCCGTGTTACCACGGTGACCACCACTTTTCAAGAAACTGTTATATGAATGTGTATGTGTGTGAGTCAATGTGCAATTAGATGGAAGTAGTACGAGGCCTCGTTCACACCTATATACATAGGGTTAAAAATTGTGTAAAAATTCAGTTTTAAACAAGATATGGCAGTGATGTTTTATAAAAGAGGTTTTTCAAACTCTTATGCTCAATAGTAATTGAGACCTTTTATACTTTCATTTTTTATTAGTATTCGGATTAATTGTTTTTTCTTTTCGAGATGCGAAGCATCTTCGAGAAAATAATGTACAAAGCAGTGTCGAACTCCTCATGGGCATGAAAACCATCTGAGGAAATCCAAACACCGTGAATAAATTTACAAGCTGCTTACAGCTAAAAATGTCCATCACGGGAACCAAATCTAGATTCAGTAGACTAAATCTGTGATCACATGATTCCTAGGCTCACATGATGCCGCAATTTATATGAAAGTAGTAAGCAGTTATATATATAAAAGCTGTAAATATATATATAAAGACATGATCAACCACCACGAAGCACCTCCATGGGGGATCGAAAATGTAAATAAAGATGTAAAAGCAATCAACCGCCACGAAGTAAACTCCAGGCGGGATGAAAAGTATATATATATAAGCAGTAAACACACCGGATGTAAAATCCAGGCTCATCGAACAAAGTTCGACAACAGTTCATATATATATATATATTAAAGTAGTAAACGCACCGAATGTAAAATCAAGGCTCATTGAATAGAATTCGACACACAGTATATATATATATATATATACGAAAGCAAATAAATGCTCTAGACGTAAGTCTAGGCTCAATCGAGGCATAACTCGGTAATGTTAGTCCACATATAAATATATGTATATATATGTATTTACAAACTGAAATGAAACCACAGACCAAAGTTCGGGCATACAAACGCAACACGAATCTCAACGTGAAGAATGGTGTGTGCAAAGATGAAGAGGAAGGCTCTAAAGTGTGTAAGAAGGCTAACGGTGGACTGCCAAAGAAGACTTCTATAACATTAAGTGGATGAACACTCGGCTCCCTCCGGTAAAAATAGTAGCTATATATGAGCTCACAAGTGTTAAAAATGAGAAAGCACTTAGTTTAGGGTGTGTACAGAGCAATTTGGATAGGGCTTCCTCACCTTTTCTCTCTACAAAATGGCCACCCCAAGCCCTCTATTTATAGAGGGGGACCCACGGCTAGCCGCAGATGTACCAGTGGCTTCTCGGGGTGCCCCAGCCTACGCGGTTCACGCCGTCTCAAAGTACGTGCACGCGTGCACTATGATGTTCGCTCGAACTTTCAGAACTACAGTCCTGGCATTCGATTGTGGTGTATAAGACCTATTTTGGACCGCCGTTGTCGAGAGCTATGCCATGACATTGGATTAGAGTTTGTGAGAAGTCAGGAAGATGGGACCAAGCCCTCGCTCTTCAAGCTTCAAATTCTATCCGTTGTGCTGCCTTGGGTAGTAGTCACTCGGGATTGGACCTCCTTGGTTCTTGTGGGACATTGATGTGTAGAAATGTCTGTATGAGATGTTGAGACGGCGCGATGTAGGATCGATATGGCAAAATGACAATTTTACCCCTCACCGGGGTTATCTCCGGTTTGGGCTGATAAGAAGACGTTACTCAAGGTTATCTTTAAGATTGGACTGCTGCTAGTACTGAAGGTCGGGTTATCTCTGAGGTGTGCCTTTCTCCCCAGTGTTATCTCCAGGTCTTGTACTGAGTGCCTCGGTGTGAGTTCCGAGGTTGAAGTTGACTGCATGCATTTGAAACAAACATTTTCGGGGTTATCTCTGGAACTGCAACTGCACTCCATAGGGTTATCTCCAAGGTTTATACTGCTATTCCCGGTGTCATTTTTGGGACTGGAACCGAGCATCTCGGGGTTATCTCCGAGATAGAACTGTCCTCTCCAGTTGAATTTCTGGTATTTGAACTGCATCATCTCCCGAGGTTATCTCAGAAAGACGAATCTGCCCTCCTACAATGTTATTAACATGTGTGTAGAAAATTTCGAGTGTCTACAGATGCCCCTCTTTATCATATTCATGCAATGCAATGGCATAGATATGCTAAAGAATCCTAGACACTTGAAATGCAACAAGATAAACATGATGCCATGTGCAGCAACATGATGCAAATGTATGATGCATATATTTTGTTGGATTATTCTCCAACATGGTGGGAAGATTGCTGGCTCCCTGTTGCTTCTACCGAGGATCAGACGTATCTCTCATGTACAAGAGACTCTGTGTGGATGTAGCCTTGTCTGTTTGAGGATGTGTATAACATATTCCATCATCGGTCCTCCCTGATGAGGATGATCCTTCCTGGTTTGTATCGCCAAGACATATCAATGTTCTGTCGGAGTTACTGCCAACAGTTCGTGTTGTCAGGGTTGCCTGACCTAGCTGACATGTACATAACTGGATAACATCCCTGTAGGGGCAAACTGTCAAGGTTGCTTGACCTTCATTGACTTGTGCATCAACGAAAAATACGTGGCACCCCTGCCGGGGACTTCTATTTTGTAGATGAGAATGTGTGATACCCTTGCCGAGGATATGTACTTCGATATATGAAAACGCGTGATACCCCCGCCGGGGTTCTGTGTGATCTTTGCTGACGTGTGCATCAATTGTTGAAACGCGTAATACCCCCACCAGGGTTCTATTTGATCTTCGTTGACATGTGCATCAATGGAACATGCATGACACCCTCACCGGGGACTCTGTATTTGAGAATGCGTGATGCCCCCGCCAGGGATTTTGTATTTTGAGAATGCGTGATGCCCCCGCCGGGGATTCTGAGAGGATTAGGGTGATGACCCTGAATTGGCGGCATTGGACCTATGTAAGGTATTGCCGAGTGTGACTTGTAACAACTAAGATCATCGGCATAGTGTACCTTGTGCTCAGGCGAATACCAATGAGTGATGTGCAGAACCACGGTTTGGTCTGAGAAAACCAGGATTTTAAGCTATTTTGCTCAATCGCGTAGCAATTTTATTCCTGATTTGGCCTTTTCAGCTTGTGAGAACTCCTTTGCAACTAGAACTGGACCGAGCCAGAGGGGTGGGCCCCACTCAAGGGAGTCGCAAGATTTGTGGAGGGTATGCTGAAGCATTGGGTACCGAAGAGACAGGTTTTCCGGTTTGGTACCCAAGAGTTGGCTCCTACATTGGAGGAGTATGAGTGGTTGATGGCTTTGCCCTTAGACAGACCTTGCGCTCATATGGCTGTCAGAGATATGCGCTGACAGTTCATAACCCTCACCGGGTTACGGCGTAGAGTAGTAGAGGATGAGATTACATCCGATCATGTACTATCCCAGCGTTTCCTGATAGATAGGTTTGGCTCATTGGACAGCTATGTACGACATTCTGGGGATTTCACCATGCTAGAGGATCAGTGGCATTTGGCCAGAGTGGATGTATTCTTGATGTGCATAGTGGCGTATGTATACATGCCACGATATATGGATGAGCTAGACATCGATGTTATCATGGCAGTGAGAGCTCTCAGGGAGGGTCATACCGTCATTCCGATGATTGTGGCAGAGAAATCGAGGTCGGCTATGTTTTGCAGCACCTACCCTACAAGGATATTCACTGGCAGTTCGATCATGTTGTACGCGTGGTTTATGTCACACTTGAGACCGATTGGCACTTTTCGCCGACACGGGTATTGCTATACCCACGATATAGCTGTGTCTTACTCCTTTCAACCATCGGAGTGTACATACGCTATGTTTTGGTCGATATTCTTGGCGGAGATCAGAGATCCGTTTGGCATCCTTCCACTCACAAGGCTCAGCTCACCCTATATCTTTATCACTCATGCTCCAAGCATGGATTATCTCTATCTCGCCGGTTTGAGGGGCATGACTACCTATCACCCACTGGCTGTGATGTCACAGTTTGACCAGTTCCAGGACTTCCATCCTTTTGATGGGGTGTTAGGTCAGCATTTAGCTTCCCGCCATTTATCAGTAGAGGACCGATCTCGGGTGTATGCATGTGGGGATCAGCGCGAGATAGTTGATTTTTCCGTTAGCCATCCGGGCTGTTTCGCCAGAGTATTCTGTGTGGATGGCGACATTGACTTCATCGACTGCGGTAGTATCCATAGTGCCGGATATTGATTCAGATTGTGGAGAATCCATGGAGGACATTGATTCACACACCGAAGAGGAGCCATCTACTGGGTTGCCAGTAGGTCTATTAGATTATCCCAGTACTAGCACTGTTGTGATCCAACATTTAGCACAGTACTATGAGCAGAGTCTTTATTTGATGACCTTCGAGAGAGATCAGGCTAGAGCCTTGATATTGACAGCTCTTGATGGGAGAGATGCAACTCTGTTAGAGAGAGACGAAGCATTAGCTCGTAGAGATGTCGTTGTTGTTGAGCAGGATGAGGCCAGATCAACCAGAGATGCCTTGACAGTGGAGAGGGATAACGCTATATCTGCCCGGGATATAGCCGTCACAGATAGTACCATAGTGAGGTCCCTTACTACTCACATGATTGTAGAGATGAACACGTATATTGATGAGCATAGAGTCACCATGTAGATGGTTGTAGACCTGTTAGCTCATGTGGATACCCTTGTACAGGAGACAATAACGTTACCTCCTTCTTCTGAGAGGGATGCCATGTTGGGCTTTATAGCTCGCATATACACTGATTTGTAGACGGGCTTCTATTTTCCTGCATAAACTAGCTTAGCCATTTTGTCATGTACAATTCATATTGTATATATCAAACTACATTATATATAGCAGGGAAATATATTTTTGATCACTTCCCTTTTAGTTATGCCTGGATACTTGCTTGATATTTTTCCTGCTTTTTAGGGCTTGTGATCTTGATGTCTTCTGAATTCCTCCTTGATGAATGGACATTGAGTTGTCTCTGGATATTTCAGAATGGATCATTGATCTGTGTGTATTCCCTACCATCTTTTTGGTGTCTTAGGATTGGTTTCTGTATGGAAATATAGAGAGGAGTGTGGCTTTTCCTCTTTGAGATTGACCGCATCACAGATGGTCGACAGTACTCCTATTTAGGAGGAGCCTAGTTAATTCCATCTCTTATGGATTGGTATTACTCTTTGAGGCACAACTGCAACTTAGATGGTCGCCGAATCTCCTATTTAGGAGGAGGTCAGGTAATTCCATCCCTTTGGTCTGAAGCCGACGAAATATAGTGGATTGAAGTTTGATCCCAGTACCATTGACAAGTGTTTGTATTTTGGTAGTGGGTGAGACCGAACCATAAATGGCTGCCTACGTACTCATATTGAAGAGGAGATCAGGTCTACATAGTTTGAACCTGGTGTGGAGGTTCAACGTTGTATATGGCAAAAAGGGTGTAGAAATGTTTTTGTTTTTGTAATGAGAAGGGTGTAGAAATGTTTTTGTTATTTTTGTTTTATTGCGACCGGACCATATAAAATAGTTGCCTACGTACTCCCGTGTATCAAGGAGATCAGGTCGACGTAGTTCGCCCCATGTTCAGGATGATTTGCAGCCAATAAAAAGTTTGATCCCATGTTCAGGACAAACTGCGGGGGAGAAAGTTTGATCCCATGTTCAGGACAAACTGCGGGTGTAGAAAAGTTTGATCCCATGTTCAGGACAAACTGCAGGTGTGAAAGTTCAATCCCTGGTGAGATAACCAAAATTGTGTAAGATGTGTAATGAAGTGAAACCAGGCTGCTAGCTTGAAAAGTGTATTTTTTCCCTGATGGGGCAGATGGGTAAAAAGGAAAGGTTGTGTGTAGTAAGGGTTAAAAAACCGGAATTACTGGTGATCTGATGATCCAAAACCAGGATGTTTGCTTGATGGTAACCTCGGACATAGTACCATTTCATGGTGTCCAAGTTGATGAGTTGCGGAAATTCATCGCCGTCCATTTCCTGTAATCTGAGAGCACCTCTTGTCAATACTTCCTTGACAACAAACAGGCCTTCCCAGTTTGGAGTGAATTTTCCCTTGGACTGATCTTGGTTGTCGATGATCTTCTTTAAAACCAAGTCATATTGTTTAAACTTCCGTAGCCTGACTTTTCTGTTGTAGGATCTGGAAATCATTTGTTAATATAACTGACCATGGAAGATATCCGTGGTTCGCCTTTCATCTATTAGAGACAATTGGTCATACTTGTCTTGTACCCACTGATCTTCATCCAGCTAAGCGTCTATCAACACTCTGAGGGATTCCATTTCAACTTCTATGGGGAGCACTACTTCCATCCCATTGGTTAATGCGTAGGGGGTTGCCCCAATAGAAGTGCGCATTGATGTTCTGTAGGCTAACAGAGTAAGAGGCAATAAGTCACGCTATCCCTTGTGGTTGGCAGACATCTTTTGCATGATCTTCTTGATGTTTTTGTTAGCTGCTTCAACAACACCATTCATCTTTGGACGGTAGATGACGGAGTTAAGATGTTTGATATGGAATTTGCTGCATAAGTCCTCCATCATTTTGTTGTTGAGGTTCTTAGCATTGTCTAACACAATGACCTCTGGTTGTCCATATTGACAGATGACATTATTTCTGATAAAAATAATGATGACTTCTTTGGTAACCCTGGGGAAGGACGTTACTTCTACCCATTTGGTGAAGTAGTCGATCATGGTGAATATAAAGCTATGCCCATTACTGGCTTTGGGCTCGATGGGCCCGATCATGTCCATTGCTTACATTGAGAAGGGCCAGGGCGAACTCATATTGTGGTTTTCCCTTGGAGGGGCGTGGATGGCATTTCCATAAATTTAGCATTGGTAGCACCTCTTGACGTGATCATCACAATCAACCTTGAGGGTAAGCCAGTAATGTCCTGTTCTGAGGATCTTCTTAACAAGTAGGGGGACGCTCATGTGTGGGCCACATACTCCACCATGGACCTCATTCATGAACCTCTGAGCTTGGTCCTTGTCTAGACATCTGAGGAGACCTAGTCATGCATCTCTTTTGTAGAGTGCATCTCTGCTCAAGAAGAATTTCATAGAAAGTCGATGGATCCGCCTTTTCTCAATCAGGCTAGCCTCAGCGGGTGTATATCCATCCCGTAAATACTCCTTGATGTGTTGATACCAAGGATGCTGGATGGGAGGTAACTCATCCGATACTTCTCCACCATAGTTCCCATAGGTTGGTGCCTTTTGCAGGGCAAATGTGATGCTTGGCATGTGTTCCTTGTCTGGTATGTGAATCAAGGAGGCCAAAGTTGCTAGCGCATCTGCAAAGTCATTCATATTATGAGGAATGTGTAGAAAAGAGATCTCTTCGAACTCCAAAGCCATCTATACAACTTGCTGATGGTAAGGCAGCAAATGTAGCTATTTGGTTTGATAGATTCCCGTGGATTGTTTGACTACCAACTCCAAATCCCCAAAGACAGTTAATGGCGATGCCTATTGAAGCGGGAAAGTTTTAGCCCCATGATACAACCTTTATACTCATTTGTGTTGTTGGTCTTTGACAAAGCTGCAATTTGCGGTGACGGGATCTGCTCCCCATCTTTGGATACTAGAAGCTGCTCCGGCTCAGAGCCTTCCATATTAATGACTCCATCGAAATACATTTTCCATGTGACATGTATCGTCTTGATGGTGTTCTTTGAAGCCATTACCCTTCATCGGGGGAAGTATGTTTCTAAGGGTTTGAAGTCCCACGAAAGGTGCGGCGGCCGGTTGATCGCAATTCCTTGACCTTTGATGGATTTTTTTACATCACGTGAAGCGATGTCAAATTTTTGTAGGATCAATTGCCACGACGGTAAACAATTTAACATGGGTTTCTTGAACACGTACTTGAGAGGATCCATCGCGGGATATGAGATGGGTTGTGTGACCATGGAGGTAATGTTGTAACCTCATGGAAGCCATGCTAAAGCACAACAAGTCTTCTCAATTAGAGAGTGTACTTTCTTCTTTTCTTCTTTGAATCTTTTCTTTGAGGGTAGATAGATAGCTCGTTCTCGGCCTCTATCGTCTTCTATCCGACGATGCCCATGGCATTGTCACTTATGGACAGGTACATGACTAGGGAACATCATCCTTGGGTGGTACCAAAATGAGCTTTGACTAGTTTCTTTGATTGTAGGAAGGCTTTTTGACACTCATCGTTCCATTTCATGGAGGAGTTCTTCCTTAACAGCTTGAAGATGGGCTCACAGGTTGCTGTGAGTTGAGAAATGAACCTGCTAATGAAGTTGATTCTTCCCAAATATCCTCGAATTTCCTTCTCTGTCTGAGGAACATGCATTTCAATGATGGCCTGGATTTTGGTGGGATCCAGCTCAATCCCCTTGTGGCTGACTAGGAATCCTAGCAACTTACCTGATTTAATGCAAAAGGCGCACTTAGCTGGATTCAACTTCAAGTTGTATTTACACAACCTATTGAAGAGCTTTCTGAGATGGTCTAAGTGGTCTTCTTCCCTTTGGGACTTGACAATGATGCCATCCACGTAGATCTCTATCTCTTTATGCATTAAGTCGTGGAAAAGAGCCATCATAGCTCGCTGATAGGTGGCTCTGTCATTGATGAGGCCAAAAGACAACCGTTTATAACAAAAGGTTCCCCAAGGCGTGATGAAAGCAGATTTCTCATGATCCTCCTCAGCAACCATATTCTAGTGGTACCCTACGAAGCAATCCGTAAAGGAGTACATGCCATATTGAGCAGTATTGTCAATTAGAATGTGGATAAATGGCACGGGAAAGCTATCTTTAAGGTAAGCTTTATTCGGATCTAGGTAATCCACGCAAACTCGCACCTTTCCTGCAAATTTAGGTACGAGAACTATATTGGAAATCCATTCAGAATACGTGGACACCATGATAATGTCAGCTTGAAATTGTTTCACAATTTCTTCTTTAACCTTTAAACTCCACTTAGGTTTCAATCGCCTGAGCTTTTGCTTGACTAGCTTGAATACCTCTTTAATGGGAAGGCGATGAAGGACAATGTCAGTGGACAAACCCACCATGTCTTCATGAGACCATGCAAACACATCCTGGAATTGGGTTAGTAGTGTAACCATGTCATTCCTCTGGTTTGGAGTGAGGTTTGAACCAATCTGGATTAACTTAGGGCTTTCCAAGGTTCCGAGATTGAAGGAAATGGTTTGATCAAGGTTGGGTTTAGGTTTGTCTTTGACCCATTCATTGATCTCCTGAGGTATCTCAATGTCCTCTTGTATTTCCATCAAGTCTGAGTCCAACTTTTCATCAAAGTTACAGTCCTTGTGGAGAAGAGGCATTTTATCAGCAAAAACATGCACATCTAAATTTGAGTCTGAAACAAAATATGCTTTCACTTAATATATGAAACCATTTAATCATACAAAGTGTTAGCATGTCTTGACAAAACAAGCTGCTAATATTGTGCGAGAAAAGTAAGCGATTAATGATATCTCTGAGGGAAAAAGGAGTTTACGCCCATTTTACCTTATGTCGACCCAATCAAGAGAGTGTTGCTCCAATTATCGAGGCAAAGTCTGGTGACTACTTGATGATGGAGGGTTGTCATCGTCCTCCTTCTCCCGAATGATGACCATTACGTCTGGGCAATCATCGTTTAGGGTGTGTCTATTTGTATGCCCATCATGGACAATGATGCATATGTTGGACATCATCCTAGCGATGTCTTCCTTACGTCTTTGTTCTTCTTCTTCCACTTTGGGATCAAGAACTAGGACCTCTTTCCTCTTGATCGGTATCGGCTTGGGAAATAACATAGCCAATACATTAGCTGGAACCTTTACCAAAGATTGTGCGGGCTCAGGATTTGCAAGTGGAGATAATCGCCGCGTGGCTAAAGCTGGAGGAATCTGCTTGTGCTTATGAGGATTCCTGTGATTGGAACTGGCAGAATAGCCTAGTCCAGCTGTCTCAGTTTGGCTGGACATTTGAATCGGGTGCTTAATGCCCTGATAATTTTTACCCAGCCCTTGTCCAGGCTGATGACCCAATGACATCATTTCTTGAGTAGCTGCCACCACCTCGGAAGAAATTTGGGGTACGTGAAATGGCATCCCAATGGAATGGTAGTGAGTGTTGTTCACTTCAAAGGTATATGGAATGGACGGCTCAACTTTGAATTGAAGCGGCGATGGTGGTATGTCACCTTGTTTAGGACATTCTAGTTCGGCGTTAGCTTAGTGACTAAAGTTGTCGTTAATGATGTATTTAAGTTGCTGATGAAGAGTGGAGGGGATAACCCCAGCCATATGAATCCACGGTCTTCCCAGTAGTAGGTTGTATCCTAAATCTATCTTGAGTACGTGAAAAGATACGCAGAATGTATGGGGACCAATATTAATTGGCAGTTCAATCTCTCCGACTGAATTTCGGTGGGATCCGTCAAAAGCTGTAATAACCGTATAGCTACTTCGGATCCGTTTGAGATTGACGTTCATCTTCATCAAAGTAGCATAAGGATAGATATTCAGAGACGAACCTCCATCTATAAAGACTCCAGCTAGCATGTATCCGAAGAACAAAACCATAATGTGCAACGACTTGCAATGACCAGTCCCTTCGAGCGGTATGTCATCATCAGTGAAAGATATCACATTGTTGTTAAAAATGTGATCAACCAAATGTTGAAAATTTTCCACATCCACTGATTTCGGCAAGTAAGCTTCTTCCAAAACCTTCAGTAAGATCTTCATGTGATCCTCAGAAGAGAAAACCAAGTCCAGTATTGAAATTTAATGTGGAGCTTCTCTTAAGCTTAAAACCACCTTGGCTTCATTATGGCCCATAGTATAGAGGAATTTTTCAATCTTCTCCATGGGAATTTTCCCCTTTGATTTGATGGTAGGCTTCATCACCCGTTGGGGAAGATACAATGGATTTTCCTTCGACACTACAACAGTTGTATGAGAGGTGGATCCTTCAGCATCTCCATAATTCCATGGGACTTTTTGTAAGATGATAATAGCATATTGTGATCTGGATGGTAAGCTAATTGGCTCTAGTGCAGCCACTTTCAAAGGATTTTCAACTCCTTTAAGTTGAATTTCTTGTATTGTGAATGGTTTGACAGTCCCATCAGCCTCAGCAGATATAACTGCTCCCAATCCCTTTCATTTAGTAGGACATGTATTCTCACTCTCAAACAACACAGTATCATCGTCTGCCAGTTGTAGGACACCGTTGTCAATTAGATTGTGAATAAGGTGGCGGAGTGCCCATCATTTTTCCGTGCTGTGACTGCAAAAATGGGAGTGATATTGACATACTCCATCAGAATTGAACTGTCCTGAATGGGGTTTAATTGAACGTAGAAGGGAGGTGATCCCTCCTTCATTGATCAGCATCTGAAATATCTCCTCCATAGGTTGGCCCAGGAATGTAAATTCCCTTCTATTGGAAATATCCCGATAGGCTTTGACATTTGCTCTCTTCGCAACTTTGTCCTCCAGTGTTTCAGTTTTTGAAGGTGATGATGGAGTATTTATAACAAAAGGGAGGAGACTAGTATGCTTCTGGCTGACTAATTGGCGTGTGACTTGATGCTGATGGGTCAATAGTTCTGCCAATTGCTCAATTTGCTTACATAGAGCTTTCATCCTTCGCTCCATCATAAACTGGAACTTTGCATAATCCCATTTGTCAACACCGTCTTTAGTGGTCTGGGATGATTCACCATTAAAATTGGAACTCTGTCCACTGCTCCAATTAATTATATTGATCTCTTCCTCTTTGTGTTGAGGAAGAGGGTTGTCTTGTACGTGAGGTTGATCTGGCTTGGTGACCATGATCTCACCGTTGTCTATTAAATCTTGGATCTTGTGTTTCAAGGCCTAACAATCCTGCGTATCATGTCTATGTGCCCCGACATGATAAGCGCACTTCCGAGTAGCATTGAAACCCTTCCCATTCGGGATGGCTGGTGGAAGAAGATGTGTGATTTTCTTCTGAGTTGTCAGAAGAGTAAGAATATTTTCGAGCAAATCCCCTAAGGGTGTGAACGTTCGAGTGCATTTTACTTCTCCACCTTTAGGCAATGGAGGGTTTGAAGGCTGAGCTTGAAAAGGGGAGTAATTTCTTCTCTGGATAGGCATATTTTGATTGCCTTTCTGACCTTGTAGTATCAAGGAAACATCATCCTCTTTCTTTTTATGGACCCTCCGGGGGCTATTTCCATAAGTTCTGGACTGGATGTGCTCAGCAACAGCTTTAAGGGCAACTAGGTCTTGAATCTTTCCTGACTTTAATCCCATCTCAGCCATCTCCCCATGTTTAATTATTTCAGAGAATGGTTTACCAATACCAGCTAAGACTCTCTCATAGAAAGGAGATTCTTGTATGTCTATGAAGGTCATCATCATCTCTGACTCATTCATAGAGGGAACAACTTGAGCAGAAAGGCGCCTCCACTTTTGAGCATACTCTCTAAAAGACTCATTGGACTGATTCTTGACCTTGGTAATCTGGTACCGGGGAGGAGCCATTTGAGACTGGAAGCTGTATTTGGTGAGGAAGGCATGAGCTAGCTCTTCCCAACTATGGATCTTTGAGTTATCTAATCTGGTATACCACGAACGGGCTTCTCTAGTCAGATTCTTTTGGAACAGCTGCATTCTGAGCTTCTCAGCCTCTGCACAAGATCCAAGTTCTCCAATAAACACCTTCAAATATGTGTAAGGATCTCCTAACCCTTCATACTTTTCAAAGTCAGGAGTTTTAAACTTTTTTGGATAATGAACCCCAAGGAATATACAAAGGTCAGCATAAGAGACACTCCCATATGCTGCAATTTCTTTAATAGAACGAAGGGTTTCTTCCATTTGAAGGACCTTTTTCCTGATGTCATCGGTGTCTAGATCTCCTTTGAGATGGGCGTTTTCAGGGTTTTTGTCTGTTATAATTAATTGAAGTGTCGTATTTGTTTTATCCAAACCTTTGATTCCTCCATGTGCAGAGGATTCTGTATGTGTGGGCGTTTTTGGGCCCTGAGTAGACTGATGTAGTTCTTTAAGAAGAACATCCAAATCTGTAATCTGTTTACTTAATCCATCGAATTCTTCGCGGGAAACGGGATTAGACTGGTCAGATGAAGACATGATTGGTTGTAGGCTCGTGGCCTTTTTGGATTTTGAACGGGTAATAGGTTCGATTGTTTCCCTGCGAAAGACTTGCATAGTTTTGTCTTAGGGAATGTGTAAATGTTTACATGCTATGTGATGTATCCGTTTTATCAATATTATCCTCCAAAACGGATGTTAGCTGTTTGTGACACAGGATAACATATGAATTTAAATATGCATGTACACATATTTCTTCATATTTCCCATTTACAATGAGATTGACATGGAATGACATTACAAGTAAATGTTTTTACAAGTAATTGAAAAATGGAAAGTATGAAGAGACTTTCCTCCGCGTTTGGTTTATCAGAGGCTGACTTATCTTAGGTTTACTCTTGCGGCTTTTTGGCATGAAGGTTCCTAGATCATCGCAATCTACTTGACGAGAAGTTAATCCGGTCTTTCAATTTGGAGCGAAATTGGGTGGTGCCTTTCCTGAGCCTCGTTGGAATTAGTCTCCCAACGAGTCCAGTAATCAAACACTGACAAGATAGCCTCCAGGTGGAGGAACCACACAACATACATTCACATACAACGTGTCTCATCGTTTATGAAAATGATGACATGTGCGAAGCACTAATATCACAAGCAGATATAGTGTAAAGCATTTAAGTGTAGTAAATATATGCATTCGTACACATTCATCATAAATGTAAATGCAACATCCATACACAAGCATATAACAATTTTTAAAAGATTGTAATAGCAGCTTAAGCCCTCTTACTGGTGTCCCCAGCGGAGTCGCCACCTGTCGACGCCGGGATTTTTATTTGTCCCTTTTTTGTTCTTGTTCTTTGGTGTTCTCGTGTTAGGTGAGATTTGTTTGAGAAAGCAAGTTGTGAAAAGGTCCGACATGTTTATGTCGACGAATGGAGTGTAAGAGTCGCCAGTTGGTTTTTTATATGGTTGTACCAACACAACCGAGAAAAGGTTTGCACATTGACCCAGTAATGTGACACTGCTAAACGGGTCTGTGAAATCTCATTAGGGTCCGGGGGCTTGATTATACGGAGGGAAGGTGTTAGGCACCCCCCGACATCCGTGTTACCACCGTGACTGCCACTTTTCAAGAAATTGTTATATGAATGTGTATGTGTGTGAGTCAATGTACAATTAGATGGAAGTAGTGTGAGGCCTCGTTCACACCTATATACACATGGTTTGAATTTGTGTAAAAATTCAGTTTTAAACAAGATATGGCAGTGATATTTTATAAAAGAGGTTTTTCAAACCCTTATGCTCAATAGTAATTGAGACCTTTTACACTTCCATTTTTTATTAAGTTTTCGACTTAATTGTTTTTTTTATTTTTGAGATCTGAAGCATCTTTGAGAAAATAATAATACAAAGAAGCTATCTTAGAACTCCTCGTGGGCATGAAAACCATCGAGGAAATCCAAACACAGTGAATAAATTTACAAAGCGCTTACTACATTTGAAAATGTCCATCACGAGAACAAGAATCTAGATTGATGAGACTAAATCTGTGATCACATGATTCCTAGGCTCACATGATGCCACGATTTATATGAAAGCAATAAGTAGTTATATATATAAAAGCTATAAATATATATATAAAGACATGATCAACCACCACGAAGCACCTCTATGGGGGATCGAAAATGTAAATAAAGATGTAAAAGCAATCAACCGCCACGAAGTAAACTCAGGCGGGACGAAAAGTATATATATATATATATATATATATATATATATATATATATATAAGCGATAAATCATAGGATGTAAAATCGTGCTCATAGAACAAAGTTCGATATATTCATATATATATATATATATTAAAGTAAATAAATATAGGATAAAATCCAGGATCATAGTTAGTTATATATATATATATATATATATATATATTAAAGCAAATAAACGCTTCGGACGTAAGTACAGGCTCATCGAGCGAGAGTTTGACATACGATTCATATATATATATATATATATATATATATATATATATATATATATATATATATATATATATACGAAAGCAAATAAACGCTTCTGGACATAAGTCTAAGCTCAATCTAGTCATAACTTGGTAATGTTAGTCCATATATATATATATATATATATATATATATATGTATCTATTTGAAATGAAACCACGATTAAAAGTTGGGCATACACACATAACGACTCTCAGCGTGAAGAATGGTGTGTGCAAAGATGAAGAAAGGCTTTTAAAGTGTGTAAGAAGTCTTACAATGAGGCGCCAAAGAAGACTTCTATAATAACTTTAAGTGGATGAACACTCGGCTCCCAGAAAGTAAAAATAGTAGCTATATATGAGCTCACAAGTGTTTAAAATGAGAAAGCACTAGTTTTTAGGGTGTGCAGAGCAAATTGGTGAGGGCTTCCTCGCCTTTTTTTCTTAAAATGGCCACCCCAAGCCCTATTTATTTATAGAGGGGGGGCCATGCAGTGTACATGAATGTACTGCTTGGTGCCAGGGTGCCCCGGGCTCCATGGTCTGTCGTCTGAAATGCGTGCATGCGTGCACTGTGATGTCCACTCGAACTTTCAAAACTGCAATTTGGGCATCCGATTGAGGTGTATAAGACCTATATCGGACCGTCGTTGTCGAGAGCTATGCAATGACAAGGGATTAGAGGTTGTGCGAAGTCAGAAAGATGGGACCATGCCCTCGCTCTTCAAGCTTCAAATTCTATCCGGTGTGCTGCCTTGCGTAGTAGTCACTTGGGATTGGACCTCCTTGGTTCTTGTGGGACATTGCTGTGTAGAAATGTCTGTATGAGATGTTGAGACGACGTGATGTAGGATCGAGGTGGAAAAATGATGATTTTATCCCTCACCGGGGTTATCTCCGGTTTGGACTTATAAGCAGACGTTGCTCAGGGTTATCTCTGAGATTGGACTGCTGCAAGTACTGAAGGCCCTCAGGGTTATCTTTGAGGTGTGGCTCTCTCCCCGGTGTTATCTCTGGGTCTTGTACTGAGTGCCTCTGTGTGAGTTCCAAGGTTGAAGCTGACTGCATGCATTTGAAACAAGCATTTTCGGGGTTATCTCCGGAACTGCAACTGCACTCCATAGGTTATCTCCAAGGTTAGTACTGCTATTCCCGGTGTCATTTCTGAGACTGGAACTGAGCATCTCGTGGTTATCTCCGAGACAGATCTGTCCTCTTTAGTGGAATTTCTGGTATTTGAACTGCATCATTTCCCAGGGTTATCTTTGAAAGACGAATCTGCCCTCCTGTAATGTTAGTGACAGGTGTGTAGAAATTTTTGAGTGTCTAAAACCTTTTCTTGGTTGAGTTGGTGCAACCATTTAAAAATACCAAATGGTGACTTTTACAGTCCAATCGTCGACATATACATGTCAGACATTTTCACAACTTATTTTTTCAAACAAATCTCACCTAACATGAGAACAACAAAAAACAAGAACAGAAAAGGGAAAAATAAAATCCCGACGTCGACAGGTGGTGACTCTGCTGGGGACATCCAGTAAGAGGGCTTAAGTTGCTAACAAAGCTTTTCAAAACATTTATCTGCTTGTGTGTGGATGTTGCATTTACATTTGAATGAATGTGTACTAATGCATATACTTACTGGAATTAGTGCTTCGCACTATATCTGCATGTGATATTAGTGCTTCGCACACGTTATCATTTCCATACGGTGAGACGCGTTGTATATGAATTTATGTTGAGTGGTCCCTCCACCAGGAGGCTATCTTGTCAGTGTTTGATTACTGGACTCGTAGGGAGACTAATTCCAACGAGGCTCAAGAAAGGTACCACCCAAATTCGCTCTAGTTGAAAGATCGGATTAACTTCCCGTCTAGTAAATTGTGAATATTTGGGAACCTTCATGCCAAAAAGCCGCGAGAGTAACCTAAGATAGGTCAGCCTCTGATAAACCAAATGCGGAATGAAGTCTCTTCATACCTTCCCATTTAAATTACTCATAATTTCAATTACATGTAATTTCATTTCCATATCAATCTCAATATAATGGAAAATATAAAGAAATATGTGTATATGCATTCCCTTTCATATCAAAACCTGTCATGCTTTAAAACAACTGACATCCGTTTTGCAGGATAATACTTCTAAACGGACAGATTATATAGCATGTAACATTTCTACATTTCCTAAGACTAAACTACATAAGTCTTTTTGTAGGGAAATAATTGGTCCTGTTATCCGTTCAAAATCCAAAAAGGCAACAAGCCTACAGCCAAGCATGGCTACATCTGGCCAGTCTAATCCTACTCCTATCTGTCGCGAGGAGTTCGAAGGATTAAGCAACCAAATTACAGAGTCGGTTGTTCAACTCAAAGAACTACACAAGTCCACTCAGGGTCCACAAATACCCATACATACATAATCCTCTGCATATGGAGGAACCCAGGGTCCGGATAAAGAAGTTCCAGCACGTGAGTCTGACAAAACCAACAAAACTCCTAAAATCATCCATCTTGGCAAACCATTCTTTGAATGATCAAACATAGAGAAATGGCCAAGATGGGATTGAAGTCAAGAAAGATTCAAGACCTTACCGCTCTAAAAGCTTTAGCTGAGCATATCCAGTCTGGAAGTTATAGAAACAACCCCCGGAGGGTCCGTAAGAAGAAAGAGGAGGATGTTTCCTAGATACTACAAGGATATAAAGGCAACCAAAACATGCCTATTTAGAGGAGAAACTACTCCCCTTTTCAAGCTCAATCTTCAAACCCTCCATTGCCAAAAAGTGGAGAAATCAAACCTGAGTGTTCACACCCTTACGGGACTCACTCGACAGCATTCTCAAACTTCTGACAGCTCAAAAGAAAATTATCCATCTTCTTCCACCAGCCAACCTGAGTGGAATTGGTTTTAATGCAAGAAAAACATGTGCTTATCATGCTAGAGCTCCGGGATATGATACTCAAGATTGTTTGGCCCTGAAGTATAAAATCCAGGACTTAATTGACAATGGTGAGATTGTGGTGACCAAACTCAACTAGCCTCACATTCAAGACAACCTTCTTTCTCAACACAAGGAAGAGGAGGTTAACATGATTAACTGCAGCAGTGGACAGAGCTCCAACTATGTGGGTGGTTCATCCCAAACCAGTAAGGATAATGCTGACAGATGGTATTTTGCGCAGTTCTAGTTTGTGATGGAACGGAAAATGAAGGCTCTTAGTGAACAAGTCAACTAATTGGCAGAACTGGTGGTTCACCAACACTAAGTCGCACGTCAATTATTCAGCTAAGAGTATGCTAGCCTTTTTTTTTTCTTATTCCAAGTACTCCACCACGTACTCCAGAAAGTGATACAATGGAGGATAAAATTGAAAAAAGAGCAAAAGCCAAAGCCCTTCGAGATTTAGCCAACAAAAGGGAATTCAGCTAGTAGGGCAACCGATGGAAGAGATATTGCAGATGCTGATCAATGAGGGAAGAATCACATCATTGCTACCTCCAATCAACCCGCGCTTAAGACGGTTTGATTTTAATGGAGTATATCAATGCCAATCCCACTCTCGCGGTCACAACACTAAAGAATGTTGGGCGTTCCACCATCTTATTTAGAACCTGATTGACAACGGTGTCCTATAGATGATAGACAATGACGCTATATTACTAGAGAGTGGGACACAGTTCCTATAAAATGGAAGTAAATCGTAGCAGTTATCTCCTCTGAGGGGGATTTGGCTACCACATCACATGAAATTCAACCTATTCAACTCAAAGGTGTTGAAAATCCTTTGAAAGTGGCTGCGCCAAAGCCAATTGTATTGCCATTCAGGCCACAGTATCCTATTGTCAGCCTACAAAAAGTGCCATGGAATTATGGAGAGACTAAAGGATCCACATTCGACATAACTGATGTAGTGTTGAAAGAAAATCAACTGTATCTTCCCCAATGGGTGATGAAGCCTACCATCAGGTCAAAGGGGAAAGTTCCCATGGAGAAGATTGAAGAATTCTTCCGTACTATGGGACACAATGAAGCTAGGGTGGTTTTAAGCTTGCAAGAAGCTCCACAATAGATTTCTATACTGGATCTGGTTTTCTCATTAAGGATCACCAGAAGGTGTTACTAAGAGTCTTAGAAGAAGCCCACTTGCCAAAATCAGTGGATATTGAAATGTTCCATCATCTGGTTGATCACATCTTCAACAGTAATGTGATATCCTTCACTGATGATGACATACCTCCCGAAGGGACATGTCATTGCAAACCGTTGCACATAGCAGTAATGTCCTTTGAATATGTGGTTGGAGGAGTTCTGATAGATGGGGGATCGTCCTTAAACATCTGCCCTTATGCTACCTTGGAGAAGATGAACATCAATCTAAACAGGATCTGAAGCAGCCATACAATTATCAAAGCTTTCGATGGATCCCGACGAAATGCTGTCGGAGAGATTGAATTACCCGTGGAGATTGGTCCACATACATTCTGTGTATCCTTTCATATACTCAAGATAGACATAGGATATAACCTACTCTTGGGAAGACCGTGGATTCATATGGCTTGAGCCTTCCCTTCCACCCTTCATCAGCAGCTCATATACATCATTAACAGTAGCTTAGTCACTGTTAATGCTGAGCAAGAATGTCCTGTACAAGGTGATGTACCAATCATTAGTTTCAATGCAGAAGTTGAGCCTGTCAGCTTCCAGGCCCTTGAGGTAAGCAACACTCATTATCATACCATTGGGGCGCAACCTCTGATAACCAGAGTTTCTACCGAGGTAATGTCGACAAGTCAAGAGATGATATCCTTGGGTTTTCAACCTAGACAAGGGTTAGGCAAGGACTATCAAGGCATTAAGCGCTCAATTCAAGTTCCCACTCAAACAAGGACAGCCGGACTAGGCTATTCTGCTGGGTCCAGTCACAGGAACCCTCCCAAGCACAAACAGGCTCCTTCATCTTCAGCCATACAGTGATTGCCTGCACCTATAGAAGCTGAATCTATACAGACTTCAGTAAAGGTTCCTACCCATGTGGTAGCTATGTTGTTTCCTAAGCCAATACTGGTCAAAGGAAAAGAAGTCTTGATTCCTGACCCCGAAGTGGAGGAGAAGGAACGTAAGCGTAAGCAGGATATTGTAAGGCGGTTATCAAACATATGCATCATAGTCCATACAGAGGGTATGAATAGAGACATTCCGGATGATGATTGTCCAGACATTATGGTCATCATTCAGGAGAAGAAGGAAGATAACAGCCCCTTCATCACAGTCGTCCATCAGGATTTCACCCTTGACAATTGGAGAAACACTCCTTGCATTTGCTGACAAGGGTAAAAAGGGCAGAAACTCCCTCTGCCATGTAGATAGCAATAACTGCTTACTTTTTATGTACAATATTAGCAGTTATTTTTGTCATTACATGCTAACACTTTGTATGATTAAACAGTTTCATATATTAAGTGAAAGCATTTTATTTCAGGACTCTAAAGTTAGATGTGCCTAAACTTGCTGATGAGGTGCCTATTCTCCACAAGGACTATAACTTTGATGTAAATTTGGACTTAGACTTGATGGAAATACAAGAGGGCAATGAGATACCTCAGGAGATCAAAGAATGGGTCGAAGACAAACCCAAGCCAAATCTTGATCAACCCACATCTTTGAACCTCGGAACTTCAGAAAACCCCAAACAAATTAAGATTGGTACAGATCTTACTCCAAACAAAAGGAATAACATGGTTAATCTATTGACCCAATTCCAGGATGTGTTTGCATGGTCTCACAGAGACATGGTCGGTTTATCCACTAATATTGTCATTCATCGCCTCCCCATCGAAGAGGGATTCAAGCCAATCAGGTACAAGCTCAGGCGATTAAAACCTGAGTGGAGTTTAAAAGTTAAGGAAGAAATTGTGAAACAATTTCAAGCCAGCATCATCATGGTGTCAACATACCCTAAGTGGCTATCAACCATAGTCCCCGTGCATAAACCTGGAGGAGAAGTGCAAGTTTACGTGGATTACAGGGATCTGAATAAAGCTTGTCTCAAAGACAGCTTTCTCGTGCCATTCATCCAAATACTCATTGATAATACAGCTCAGTATGACATGTACTCCTTTGCCGATATCTTTGCAGGGTACCCTCAAATCATGGTTGCTGAAGAGGATCGTGAGAAACTACATTCATCACTCTTTGGGGGTCCGTTTCTATGTAACGGTTGTCATTCGACCTCATCAATGCTGGAGCTACCTATCAGCGAGCCATGATGGCTCTTTTCCATGATCTAATTCACAAGGAGATAGAGATCTATGTGGATGACATCATTGTCAAGTTCCGAAGGATGAAAACCACTTAGACCATCTCAAAAAGCTCTTCAACAGGTTGCGTAAGTACAACTTGAACTTGAATCTAGGCAAGTGCGCCTTTGGTGTTAAATCAGGTAAGTTACTAGGATTCCTAGTCAGCCACAAAGGGATTGAGCTGGATCCCACAAAAATCCAGGCCATCATAGAAATGCCCATACCTCAGACAGAGAAGGAAATACAGGGGTTTTTGGGAATAATCAAATTCATCAGCCGATTTATCTCTCAACTTACAACAACCTGTGACCCTATTTTCAAGTTATTAAGGAAGAACTCCTCCATGAAATTGAATGATGAGTGTCAGAAAGCCTTCCTTACAATCAAAGAGCAACTAATCAATGCTCCTATTTTGGTACCTCCCACAGATGATGTTCCCCTATTCATGTATCTGTCCATAAATGACAATGCCATGGGCTGTATACTGGGACAGAAAGATGATAGAGGCCAAGAAAGAGCTATCTATTACCTCAACAAAAGATTCAGCAATAGTGAAAATAAGTACACTCTGATTGAGAAAACTTGTTTTGCTTTAGCATGGGCCTCCATGAGATTACATCATTATCTCCATGGTCACACAACCCATCTCATATCTTGCATGAATCCTCTTAAATACGTGTTCAATAAACCCATGTTGAATTACTGACTGTTCAAATGGCAGTTGATCCTACAACAATTTTACATCATGTACGTGATGCATAAGTCTGTTAAAGGTCAAGGAATCATGGATCAACTGGTCGCCGCACCTGCAGGGGATTTCAAACCTTTGAAAACATACTTCCTCGATGAAGGGGTAATGACAGTTCAAAAACATCATCAGGACGATACACACCAATCATGGAAGATGTATTTTGATGGAGCCGTAAACATGGAAGGTTCTTGAGCTGGAGCAGTTCTAGTATCCATTACGAGGGAGCAGCATCCCATCACCATCAAATTGCAGTTTGCCAACACCAATAACACAGCTGAGTAAAAAGGCTGTATCATGGGACTAAAACTAGCCCAATCAATGGGCATCAGACTGTTAACTATCTTTGGGGATTCCGAATTGGTAATCAGACAAACCACTGGAATCTATCACACCAAAGAGCTACATTTTCTGCCTTACCATCGTCAGGTTCTATAGATGGCTTTAGAGTTTGAAGAAATATCCTTCCTCCATATTCTTCAGAATATGAATGACTTTGCGGATGTGCTAGCAAACTTGGCCTCTTTGATCAACATACTTGACAAGGAAAACATGCCAACCATCATATTTTCCTGATATTCAATTAAAAGAAAATAGAGGATAAATTTTTAAAGATTTATAATTTAATTTATCCAGAATTTAATAAAGATCAAATTGTCAACATAATACTGCTTTGTGGAGTAAAATTCAAGAATAATATTGTATCAAAAATGATTTGGACCGAAAAGAAATCAATTTTTGTCATGAATAGTACTCTGGGTGAATAGTACCCGAGTGAATAGTACCCCGTGAATAGTATTTAAGAAATAGTATCCCGTGAATAGTACTATATGAATAGTACTCGAGAATAGTACTTTATAAATAGTACCCGTGAATAGTACTTTGTCAATATTACCCTGTGAATAGTACTTTGTGAATAGTACATCGTGAATAATATTCCGACATGAAAAGATCAATAATTATCAATAATACTCAGAATAATATTTCCATGAAAAGATACTAGTTGAAGCGCAAATTTCAAGGATATTCTACTAATTTCATGAAGTATAGAAGCAATACTATAACAGAATGAGTGTAGAATCAGGAATACGAAATGAAATAATATTAATCACATACTACAGAGTATGGAAGAAAATATTATTTCATACGTGTAGACACTCAAAATTTTCTGTACTCACTCACATCGACATCATTGGAGGATGATTTATCTTTAAGAGAGAACCCCGAAAAGACAATCCAAATCCATACTAGGATACTACCGGAATTCAAAGATCAACCCCAAATCATACTCTGGGAGCGACAGTTCCAACCTCGGATATAACCCCAAGACCTGCAGAAACAATACCGGAACACACACCGGAGAAGACCGATTAATCTTGGAAATAACCCCGAGATATCCAGTCTCAGTCCCAACCATGGGAATAGCCACCAACCTTGGTGATAACCCCAAGGAATGCAGTTTCAGAGATAACCCCAGAAATGCTTGTTTCAAATGCCATTAGCTTCAATCTCGGTGCTCACAATGAGATACACTGTACCAACCCGACAATAACATCGGGAAGACAGGCACACCTCAAAGATGACAATGAGGACCTTCAACAATTGCACCAGTCCAATCTCAGTGAAGTCTGAGCAACGTCTGCTTTATCGGCCCAATTCGGCGATAACACCAGTGAGGGGCAACATCGTCATCTCGTCCAACTCGATGCAATATCACGTCTCTACGCAACGATGTCACACAAGGCTAACTAATCCCGAGTGACTATTGTGCGGGGTAATGGATGAAAGTTGAAGCTTGAAGACCGGAGGGCATAGTCCCATCTTCAATGACTTCGTACAAACTCTAATCCCATGCCATCGTACAACTCTCGACAACGGCGGTCCGAAATAGGTCCTGTATACCTCAAAACAGATGCTCGGATTGTACTTCTCAAAATCCGAGTGGACATTCTGATGCTCGAGTGCACGTGACTTTGAGACAACCCAGGCCGACCGCCTCTGGTACACTCATGGCTCACCAAGCAGTACACTGAGGCTCATTACAGTACACACCGAGGCTCATATTGCCTATAAATAGAGGGCTTGGGGTGCTGATTTTTATAAGAAAAAAGACGAGGAAACCTTGCACAATTTGCTCTGCACTCGCCATACAGTGTATTTTCCACTTTTAAACAACTGTGAGCTCATATATAGCCTCTTTTGTACCCACAAAAGCCAGTGTTTACCCACTCTAAAGATATAGAAGCCTTTTTTATCAGTCAGTTGTAAGCCTTCTCACACACTTTAAAGTCTTTCTCTTCATCTTTGCACACACCCTTCTACACGTTGAGAGTCGTGTTGCTTGTTTTAGCCCGAACTTCGGTCCATGGTTTCATTCCAGTCTGTATATATATATTATATATACATATACTTATATATTTATTAACTAACATTATCGAGTTATGCCTCGATTGAGCCTGACTTTGATGCGAGCGTTTATCGCTTTATATATATATATATATATATATATATATATATATATATATATATATATATATATATACTTATATATATTAAGCGTGTGTCGGACTTTTGTTCGATGAGCCTAGACTTCGGTTTGGTGCGTTTATTCACTTTTACATATATATACTTATATATATCAACTGTGTCTCGGACTTTGTTCGATGAGCCTGACTTGATGCAGTGCGTTTACTCGCTTTTATATATATATATATATATATACTTATATATATCAACTGTGTGTTGGACTTTGTTCGATGAGCCTAGACTTTGGTCTGGTGCGTTTACTCACTTTTATATAAATACTTATATATATGAACTGTGGTCGAACTCTATTCGATGAGCCTGGATTTTACATCCGGTGCATTTATCATTTATTATATATATATATATATATATATATATATATATATATATATATATATTTTAAATCCTGCTGGAGTTTCTTTCGTATAGTTGATGATCGCTTCTGACTTTATTTACGTTTTGTCCCGCCTGGAGTTTCCTCCGTGGCGATTGATAGCTTTTAATAGCTTTATTTACATTTCTGATCCCCTATGGAGGTGCTTCGTGGTTGGTGATCATGTCCGTATATATATATTTACTGCTTTTATATATATATAGCTGCTTATTGCTTTTATACAAATTGCAACATTCTGTGCGCCTAGGAATCATGTGATCACAGATTCATCCCATTGGATCTAGATTCGGTTCCCGTGATGGACATTTTTCAACCGTAAGCGTTTTATAAATTATTCTGCGATGTCTCGAATTTCCTCGGATGGTTTCCATACCCACGAGGAAATCGGATTATTTTTTGTATATTATTTTATACGGTGCCTCGCGATGATCCAAAAAAAATCAATTCAAACCCGCCACTTAATAAATATGGGGGTGTAAAGGTCTCAATTCCTATTGAGCATCGTGGTTTGAAAAACCTCTTTCATAAAACATCAACGCCATATCTTGCTAAAACCGAATTTTCTACATAAATTCAAACCACTCAGGTATATAGTTGAACGAGACCTCGAACAACTTTCATATAATAGCACATTGACCCACAGACACACACACACACACGCACACACACACACTCAGATAATAGTTTCTTGAAAAGAGGCAGTCACCGTGGTAACACGGATGTCGGGGGGTGCCTAACCCCTTCCCCCCGCATAACCAAGTCCCCAGACCCTAAACGAATCTCGGTTTCACCGACCCGTATATCAGTGTCACATCACTTGGTCAATGTGCAAACCTTTTATCGGTTGTGTTGGTACAACCATTTAAAAAACCAACTGGCGACTCTTAACAGTCCCATCATCGACATTATACATGTCGGACCTTTTTCACTTTTTTTTTTCAAACAAATCTCACCTAAAATGAGAACACCAGAGAACAAGTAACGGAAAGGGACATCCAAAAATCCTGACGTCGACAATACGAATACTGAACAAAAATAATATCCCTTACCTTAGAAGAAGACTGGATACTGGAATAGTGAAGTAACATAATACTCTTCTTCTTCCTCTCTATAGTTTCTCTCTCTTTAATTGCTCTTGTGAGTCTTAGTGAATTGGTGAATGGAAGAAGAATGAGCTTCAATTTATAGGAAAACATAGTTTTGATAATTGCACATTTTGGGGCTCGAATTATTACAGTATAGTTCCATCATCTTTTACTCTATTTTTAATTTAGTCCAGAAAGTATTATCAATCTTGCACTACCTCCCCTAATAGTAATGCATGTGAACCAATAGTTCCATTCACGTGAGAAAATAGTCATATGAATGTGAACTAATAGCAATTAATTTCTCATTTATCTGATTAATTACCCGATTGGTCAATTTAACCTCCAGAAATAAATTATTATCGAAATAAATGTCGATTTCAACTAACACAAATAATCCCAACACAATGGAAATATTTTATATCAATAATTTCATCTTTAATCAACACGAACTTTTTAATCATTAATATTATAACTCACAATATTTAACAACCAGATCATTCCCAGGAAAGAGGGGGCTTTTCGATAAGAATTTCTCCCTATTCGCGCGCAATTAGGTGACCAAACCTCTTTCCTCGACAGAACTTTCTAGACATCGTCGATATTGTAAATAATAATATGAATAACTTTGCCGTCTCAATTATTGATTTAATAATATAAAATATTATGCAAATGATACTATGACAATAATTGAATCAATAATATGAGAGATATTATGCAGCAATTACTGTAGTAATAATTGAGTAAAACTGAGTGACTTCTCACGTAAGCATCAAAAATCAATACCGTGTGCTACTATGCAACCACGCGTATTAGTGTACTTTTATCACGGGGTATTCCAACAGTTAACGATAAAACTTTCGCCATTATTTTCATTAAAATATATTTCTGTCATTTTCTAACTCTGACAGTAATTCCGTAGTAGGGTCCACCAATGATTGTGCCGTCGTACGGATATTCCCCGACAAAAAGAATATTCCCTGACCAAATGAATATTTTATGACAACTTGCTTACTTTGCAAAATTTTCGCATATCACCCTTAACTTTAGCCTTTTATCAATATAACCATTTACTAAATAAAATAATAATTATAAGAAAATTGAATACTTTCATTTCATAAAATTCGGGGTCTTACACGGGCTATCAAGTACAACATGGCATCTCAAAAGAAGGGTAACTCTGTAAGCTCCTGCCCAAGGGTCTCTACACGAGCCAATAAATCCACATCTAATTGCATGGTGACATGATGCTCATCAATATATGTGCCCATCTCCGCAATAATGCCATTGATAAGGGACCTCAATACAGTACTATATGTAACACCGATATCTCAGGCAGATATAGCGTCATCCCGCTCAATAATCACTGCATCTCTAGATGATCTAGCCTCATCCCGCTCAGCAACAACAGTGTCTCTATGAGCTAAATCACCATCTCTCTCTAATAGAGCGGTTTCTCTCCCAACAAGAGCTGTCAACATCAAGGACCTAGCCTGATCTCTCTCAAATGTCATCAGATACAAACTCTGCTCTAAATACTCTGCCGAATGCGGGGTCATAGTAGCAGTCATACTGGGAGAATCTACAAGAGCTGCTGGCAACCTAGTAAATAGCTCATCCTCGGTGGGAAAATCAGTGCCCTCTATGGGCTCCCCACTGTAAAAATCAATCCCTGACATGGTGGATACAACCCTGGCTGACATAATCTCTACCTCCATCCATGTAGAATACTCTATAGAATGGCCCGGATGGCTAATAATAAACTCAACCTCTCACGCTGATCCCAACATGCATATACCCTGGATCTATCCTCTGCTGACAAATGTCGAGAAGACAAACACTGACCTAATGCCCCCCTCAAAAGGATAAGTATCCTAAAACTAGTCAAACTGTGACATCACGGCTAGTGGGTGATATGTGGTCATGCCCCTCAAACCTGCCAGAGGGAGATAATCCATGCCAGGTGCATGCATAATGAAACTGTATGGAGAGCTAAGCCATGTACATGGTAAAATGTCAAATGGATCCTCGATCCCTGCCAAAAACACCGACCATGATGCATTGTCTGTACACTTCGCTGGCTGAAAGGAGTAAGACATAGCTATCTCATGGTAAAAGAAGTACCCATGCCGTCGGAAGGTGGAAATCGGTCTCAGGTGTGACATGAACCACACATATAACAAGACCGAGCTGCATGTAAATACCCTTTGCAGAATGGGTGTGGCAATACGTGGCTGACCTCATTGTCTCTGCCACAATCATTGGTATGATGGTATGACCCTCTCTGAGAGCTCTCACTGCCATAACGACACCAATGTCCAGATGATCCATATACAATGGCATGTACAAATAAGCTATTATGCACATCACGAGTGTATATACTCTGGAAACACGCCACTGATCCTCCGACGTGGTGAAATTCCCGGAGTGAAGTGCATAACTGTCCAGTGAGCCAAATCTTTCTATCAAAAAATGTTGTGACACTACATGCCCGGATGTAATCTCATCCTGTGCTACTCTACGCCTCAACCCGATGAAGGTATAAATTGCTGGCTCATATCCCCGACAGCCATCTGAGCGCAAGGCCTGTCCAATGGCAAAGTCGTCAATCACTCATACTCCTCTAAGGTGGGAGTCAACTCCTGGGTCTCGAACCAGAAAACCTGTTTCTCCAGTACCCAATGCTCTAGCATGCCCTTTATAAAGCCCAATGGAACCTGGAACGTTAGGAGGGTCATAGAATACGGCAGCAGCTGATCTACAATCACCTTATCTGAAGGTGATAAACAATCATACTAGGATCTCAAACACGAGACTACCAATACTGGTGGGGTGTGATCAATGCGGATAACTATCGAGGAAGACATCTGTGTGTGTCGTACCATAAGACAATCCCGGGGTCAATGCTGAATAACTCTAGACGTACATATGCAAGACATAATGCATGCATGACAAATCATAGATGAAAATATGATGTAGGGAACGAAAAATAATATACATTCATTCCTATTTACATCATCATCTAAATACATCATCTCTGTACATCTAGAAATTATAGGGAAATGGGGCACATACGCCTTACAAGTAACAGAGGCCTATCAAAAGATATAACGAGAATGGGGCACAACCACCCTGTATCTAACAGAGGCCTATCAAAAGACAATTTGTGGGTTTACATATCACTCATTAGTATTCACCCAGACATAGGGTTCACAACACCAATGATAATAGCTGTTGCAAACTACACTCGACAATACCTCAAAAAGGTCCGATGTCATCGGTACGGAGTCATAACTCCAAAAACATCTCCCCAGCAGGAACCTCATACAACATCAAGCCGTTGATGCACATTTCAATGAAGGTCAAGCAACCTTGACGTTAATTCAGCCATTAGCAATTAAATCCAGCAAAGCGTCGGAAGCAATCCGATGATTTTAACGGTTGAAGTACATTTCAACGAAGGTCAAGCAACCTTGACATCTTTCAGTGGTTGGCAAGTAAATTCAATGAAGCATCGGAAGCCATCTGATGATTTCAACCGTTGGTGCACATTTCAGTGAAGGTCAAGAAACTTTGACATTAATTAGTCGTTGGCAATTAAACCCAATGAAGCATAAGAAATGTTCTGATATTAGTGTCCATTGAAGCACAATTTAGCAAGGGTCAGGCAATCCTAACAACACATACTGTTGGTAGTAACTCTGATAGAACACTGGAAAGACCTAGCAATACAAACTAGTGAAAGCCAACCTCATCGGGGAGGACCCATAATGGAATCTATTATACACAATCTTTATATGACTAAACCCATTCCCCCATAGTCTCTTGCACATTAGAGGAACATCAACGGTGGAAAGTCTATACAAGGGATTAAGGACTTTGGTGATAACCCCAATGTCAACATCCTTGAAATTCCTGAGAGCTTTGGAATACACATCCAAGCAATTCATCAAGGTTATTAGTGATAACTCTAGTACCCATCAGAAGTCATGGGAGAAAATAGTCATCACATCCCATTGGAAAATAGTCCAACAAACCACATTCAGCATACATTTGCATCATGTTGCAGTACATTGCATCATGATTATCTTGTCACATTTTAAGTGTCTAGTATTCTTTATCCTATCCATTCCATTACACTACATGAATATGATAAAGAGGAGCATTTGTAGACACTCAAAATTTTTTCATTCCTATTACTCCTCCTGAGTCACTGGATCTCCGCCAAGAATGACCGTAATGTTACAAATGATGTGGAAAAAGTCCTCATTGGCCCGTAGTGCATTGATGGATAGTTTTTGGTATGATTATGGCTATAGATTCTTTTCGGCCGAGGGTGCAAAGATGAATTATTTTATGGCATGATTAGGACCGTTGATGAAAACACGATTATCTTTGGCCCGTAGTGCATGGATAATTCGTGGTCGTGATACTAATGAATATCCTTGGCCTATAGTGCAGGGATGATTCAATGATGTGGATTAATTATTGAGCTGAGTCTCAGCGATGAAATATTAATTCATGGATGTGATAATAATGAATATCTTTGGCCGTAGTGCAAAGATGGATTTATTAGTATGATTATGAGCAGGAATTCTGATTTGGTATAACTATGATTTTTGATGTTTCAGGTGAAGATAGGTAATGAAAATTATCTTCGTCCTGGTTGCGAAGAGGAATTTAGAACCACAATTATGATTATGAGTTATTCATATGATTGTGGGTGAGGGCTGATTGATTTATTTTGAGGATAAAACATTATTGGTGGACTTTTAACATAGAGAAAATAATAGACCTTATGGTCTATTTGACTCTTCTAATGGATTGCTCGTTCCGCTGCAACTATGGTTGAATTTTTTTATCATCTACCATATGTTCTAAATCTCTGATTTATTATTGATGAAACTATTGATAATTTAATTATCTTTAGTCATGATATTCTTTACTGGGCTAGTTGTGCTCACCATTTCTGCTTCACAATTCTTTTCAGGTAATAAGAATGTTGCCGTAAGAGTGTTGCCGGGTCGAGCGGGGATAATAGGGGAATAGAACAGTGGTCTCTAGGTGTGGAGGTTCTCCCTAAACAGTATAAAAAAGTGTGTTGTATTCTATACAACATTTAGTAGTTATATTTGGTGAATAAAGTAGGGTGAGGCGAACCCAACTTTGGAAGGGTGTTTTCCCACTATCATACAAGATGTCTAATGACATACAACCTCGTGTTATTATAAGATAGGGTTGTGCACATCTACTTGCTGAGTATATCTACGGGAACTACCTATATGATCTTGGAGTTTATTTGAAATATAATATTCACTTGGAGACAGTGAAGATAGTTATATGTTAAGAGAAGACTCACCATTGGAAAGAAGATGATAGTAATCTTCTCGTTTTTCTTTGGGGTCTATTGGGTCAACCAAGGATAATTCTATGGCCATATGATATCTATTATAACCTAGACGCATGGCCTCCCATGTATGAAGGTTTCCTTGAGCACTTCCCAAAGATTTTAATTTCTAAAATAGTTTTTTACTATACTTTTATGTAAAGTAGCATTGTAAGGTTGTGGTCGAGGCACCATGAGAGTTACATACATTTGTATTAAAACTCACAGTTAACTGTGGTCGTATTCTATACGATAGCTCAACAGTTGTATAAATGAAGTTGAATTTGAATTTTGTACCATGTATCTGGCGACTCAAAATGGGTGATGTATACTTAATTTTGGGGGCGTCACATTTAGTCCCCGGAATCACAATACCAAATCCCTCTATACTGTTGAAATGATAATAAAATATATTATTTTCACATAGCATGTCACACATACATATATTAACATACACATATTAATGCCATCTCTAAAAATCAATAGCGTTCCACTTTCTCATACTTATTCCTCTCAAAAGTTCAATTTTTTTTGAACATATACATTTTCATCCTTCATGAAACTATTTCCCATCTGATAGGAATATATATGAGAATGTTATTCCTATTTATATATGATTTGATTATGGTATAAATGAATGAAAATTCAAGTATGCTTACATTAAGGAAAGCTGTAAAGTCCTTTAATAGATAATAGGAATATATGTACAAGGACTTAGAATGAATTGATCAAATATGTTAGGTTGATCCTACATAATCAAAACAACTTTGTAAAGTCCTTAAAAAGAATGTTTGTACAAGGACTATAAATATAGAAAGAACAATCTTGTTAGGTTGATCTTAAAATGTAGTAGATAGGCATGTCTGATTGTCGAACACTTAACCAGCATCATAGTCTGCTAGGAGAGTCGAGGAAAACTCGAGAACTATTAAGGCGGAATCGTAGTCTGCAAGATAGTAGATCTCAGAGTTCGTAGTCTGCCAGGAGAGACGAGGAAGGGTCGTAGTGTGTCGAGAAGAACTTTTCTCAGAGCCGTAGTCTGCTGAGGAAGTTATGTTCAGAATCGTAGAGACAACCGGTTTAAGAGCCGACCGAGCATCTGCTAGAGCCAAGTCAAGAATCATAGGCCACACTTAAAATAGTGGAGTCTACAGATCATATCAGAGGCATAGATCATAGTCGAGCCAGATCAAACGAGGATAACAAGCATAAAGACAGAAACCGCAGTCTGTCAAGATCTGATCTCGAAGTCATAGTGTCTGTAGAACCAAAGATAAATCGTAGTCTACAGAACTAAGGCTTTAACAGAGGTGCTCACAATGCCAAGGCAGAATCGTAGAGTAAACACAATTCTCAATAAATGAGCACTCCCACAATATCCAAAGTATGAAGCCTCTGGTCTGAGTTGCAAAGATACATTCCACCTAAAGGAAACTAGAGAGCACTCAACGAATGGGATGCAAGCTAAAAGAAAATCTAAGCACCAACCCAATCAACATCCAGATTGAGTTATGAAGCCATGCAAGATGAAGTCTTCCACAAGTCGATCAGAAGAGGACTTTGGTAAAAGTGACTGACTAAAGAAAGTCAGCAAGTGAAGTAGCTATCAAGAGAACAGAAGACAACGATCTTGGGATTAACCAGAATCATAGTGTTTGCCAAACAAAGTAGGAACTAGTGCAGTTTACACAAAGATACTGGCCAACTTATGAAGAACAAGGCAAAAGTGATTAAACATGGGTCAGACCATTGATGATAAGTGAACGGTAGATCAGAAGAAGAAAAAGAGCCGAGCATGTCACAAATCTGATGTGTCTTTCTATTCAGAAGAGGCCAGAAAAAGAAATAAAGCTATCAGTTCCTGAGATCAGTTGAGGCAAATAGAAGTATTAAAGCATTGCACAAGTAAAGGAAGAGGTGTTCTACATTGAAGATCCAATGAACACTCTTCAGAATCATAGTGTTGTCTTAACCAAATAATGAGCAACATTAAACAAGACACACTACGATCAGGTCCAAGAACATCTGCATCAGAATCGTAGAGTTTGATCATATGAAGATTGAAGCATTGACAATAGTTTAATCTAAAGACTAATATTCAAATGTTGCTAATTAAGAGAATCGATGCAGAAGGATAATTTTTGATGTTCTGATCGAGAAGTCAGAAAGAAGAAATAAAGGTGACTACCAGCCTGACACGGAAATGTGACATCTTTGAGGCGGTAGGTAAGGTAGCATACTTCTATGTCACTAAAGTCATAAAGGAGCTATTTTGTCACATCAAGTAGTCTGCACCAAATAACTCGAGATATGCGAAGTAATTCAAATAACTCCCATTGGCTATATTCCAACGGGAAGATTGTGAATGAGTATATATCAGCTAGAGCTTCAAAGATCAAAAAGAGCTGAGTTAAAGAATCATTGAGTTGTTGGAATGCTATATTATTGACTCTACGAGTTCCACCAGAGCTGAACAGAACAAGTCTCAGTGGTAGTGAGACAACGAATGTGAAAGTGAAGCAGATTTGAAGAATAACTTGAACAGACTAAAGCTTCACTTAACAAGGATGAGAATACCACTGAAGATGGGAGCTAAGCTAAGAGCCGAGAAGGCCAAGAAGATAGCATTTAGAAAAGTGGCAAAGCACAAAGGAGATCCAAAGAGCCACTCTACGAATCACCATAAACCAAAATCTGAAATAGAACAGATGCAGAACCATGTCTGCATATCATTCATGAAGGGTTTAGGGAATGCTAAGTTCCAGCCGAAGTCTACCAAAAGCTCAAAGACTTAGCAAACCTAAATGGTGATGGTGCACAGCTAACATCGGATGAAGATGAGATGAACAGTATAAAGATTAGATGCACCAGAGAAGAGGTGGTCCAGACTCTACGTAGAATGCAAAGAGGACCACGTCAAGCTGCTAAGTACAAAAGATGTTCAAGCTTCAAGATATCTTAGTAGCAAAGCACCAACAACAACTACAACAACAACAAGTAGCCAGGGCCTAAGGGGTCCTTGTTCGGAGGGACTAAATGAAGTTCTAAGCTTTCTGGGCTTGAAGAGTTCTTAGTGAACTAAAGTTCCAAGCCTGTTGGCCTTGAAGGAATCTTAGTGATTCAGGATGTTGCCCTTCCTTAGTGGAATTCATGCTTGTTAAAACAGAAGAGTGGATTAGGAGCTTGAGTCTCTGAAGTCTTCTTTTGATCAACTTGTGGAAGATTTCATCTCGAATGACTTCCCAACTTAATCTGAATGTTTATTGGGTTGGTTCTTGGATCTTCTGTTAGCTTGTATGCCATTCGTTGAGTGCTCTCTAGTTTCCTTTAAGGTGGGATGTATCTTTGCAGTACTAATTAGAGGCTTCGTTCCTTTGGATATTCTAGGAGTGCTCATTTGTTGAGAATCGAATTTGCTCTACGATTCTACCTTGGCATTGTGAGCATATATGTTGAAGTTTTAGTTCTACACTCTACGATTCAGCTTCGGCTGTGTAGACACTACGACTCTGAGATCAGATCTTGACACTCTACGATTTTTGACTTTGTGTTCATTGTCTTCATCTTATCTTGCTCGACTACGATCTCTACCTCTGATATGATCAGTAGACTCTACGACTCTGAGTGTAGTCTACGATTCTTGACTTGGCTTCAACAGATGCTCGGTCGGCTCGTAGGCAGGTTGTCTCTATGATTCTAAACATGACTTCCTCAGCAGACTACGGCTCTGAGGAAGTTCTACTTGACACACTACGATCCTTCCTTATCTCTCATGGCAATCTACGAACTCCGAGATCTACTATCTTGCAGACTACGATTCTGGCTCGATAGGTCTCGAGTTTTCCTTGACTCTCCTGGCAGACTACGATTTCTGATGCAGTGCTCGACGATCAGACAATCCAATCTATTACATCATAAGATCAAACCAACATGTTTGATCTGTCTATATTTAGAGTCCTTGCACATCATTTCTTTTTAAGGACTTTACAAAGCTATTTTGCTTATGTAGGATCAACCTAACATATTTGATCAATTCATTCTAAGTCTTTGTATATATATTTCTATTATCTATCAAAGGACTTTACAACTTTTCTTAATGCAAGCATACTTGCATATTCATTCATATATATCATAAACAAATCATATGTAAATAGAAATATCATTCACATGCTTATTCCTGACAATCTCCCCCTATTTGATTATTACAAAAACAATAACTGCATATGCATGTTATGAATGAATCTTATATACAGTGAGCAACTGTATTTCTAAAACAGATAATCATAAATGTCATTTATAATAATATGGAATTTAATACGTTATGACATTTTACATCCTAGATCCAGAACATACCTAACTAGTTAGAGATGTACCTCTTTGGCTCCATGTATATTTCCAGGATGTCTGTTGATCAGCTCTGTTGATTAGCTATTGATCTGTTTGACTTTTTTGCTCCTGCTCCCCCTGGGATGTGGACTTCATCTCTTTTGTTTGTTCCCCTTTAGATGTATGCTCCTCTTCTTCTTATTCTAGCTCCCCATCAGCCTCTGCAAACACAGGCTCATCATCCTTTGGCTCCCCATCAGATGATGACATTGTTTCTTCTTCTGATGTCTTCATCTTTATCTTCTTCTCTTATTTCCTTCTGCTATCCTTGCCCTATCTTGAATGCCTCTTTCTATGCCTCTTTTTCTCCCCCTTTTTTTCATTAATCACTTGAGAGAACTGTTCCATGTTGGACATAAGTTGCTCCATCAGATAAGAGGAGTTACCAACTTCAATCTTGAGTTCTTGTTGGCTCAGCTCAAGTTGCACGGAGAAAGACTGATTCAGGTTGTCAATCTTGTCAAAGAGGACTTGTAATTGCTCTTCATTGGTCTTCTGTGCTCGTAGGGCATCTGCCTTCTAATCATTTATAGCTTTCAGATAGATGTGATCTCTCTCTCTTTGATTTTGAGAGATACATCAGGCATAATGGCTTGGAGTCTGTCTTGAACTGAATTATCTCCTAATGCTGTCAACATCTTCCTTGACTCTTCATTGCTTAGAGATATCTTCTTGACTAGCTCATCATATTTCTTCAATAGCTCCTGCCCCAAAGGAATTTGGTCATCTCGTTGGGCAGTCTCTTGTTGAACACTAGATTGGACTCTACAATTTTCATCCTTGGATAGATTTTCGAAAGTATTGAGAATCTGAAAAATCATTGAATACCAATCGCTATTGGAGGATGAAGGAATGTCAGATAGCTGTGCTTAGGCAGATGGAGGTTTCTCATTTTGGACTTGAACAACATCAGTGGTAGAGTGAAAAGACTCTACGATTATCTCATTGGAAATAATCCTTCTGCCTTCAGAGTCCACTCTACGATCAAAGGGTATTTAGTGGTTGCCAACATGTCTGTAGACTTTGTAGTGGGGCTGGTCTTTGATCATCATTGTTGCATAACTCTTCACCCTTGGGAAGTTCTGAGCCACCAGTTCTAGGCTTGGAAACTGAGAGTAGCACCAGCTGAAGTAGCTTCCATCTCTTTCAGTACGTGCTTTTAACCAAGGCATCCATTGAAAAAACCATCTTTCTAGAAGTACTTCTGGTGGTTTATTTGAGACTTCCACCTTTATTCTTCTGTTAATCCCAGTTGGAGAGAGAACAAGATATTATTCTGGTTCCTCTGATTCTGGATGTGCAGAATTCGAATTTTTCTCCATTTCTTCTCTTTCTGAGTCTGAATCATTCTGATTAGATTCATCAGTGAATCCTTCTTGTTGATTTTCATTATCAGAACCTTCTTCAGCAATGTCTTCCTTGGATTAATCTTCTTCACTAGTAGTCCCATCTTCAGCACTTTCTTCCATTGATTCTGATTTATCATCACTTACTGCAATGACTGTAGTAGAGTGATCACTTTTCTTCTTAGAGGCAAATTTAGCTAGTAGTATGTAGCTCTTTTTCCACCTTGGGGGTTCAGCTATGGGAGAGTCAAACTCTTCTTCCTCTTCAGATTCTGAGGCTTTTGAATCATCAGGCAAACTTCCTTGACGTTCAGCATTGGCAGGGGCAGATCCTTCTTCTTCATCTTGTAGCTTTTCTTCATCATCAGAGTGAATACTCTGAGAGTTAGCCATAGGGCTTGCATATTCTTTTTCATCATCAGAATTTGCAATTTCTTTCATTGATCCAGCTTCAGCTTCATTGCTAGATCTGTTCTTTGGGGAATCAGACTTGAGATCATCAATTTCCTTCTCTTCTTCTGATTCTACGTCTTTTTCCTCGTCAGATGTACTTTCTTGGGAAACTGGGGTTGGTTTGTTTTTCACCTTAGCTTTCTTTCTTGATGGCCCTTGATCTTGCTTGATCTTGCTTCCCAACTTCTTCTTCAGCACAATACTCAGCAATCTTCCAAGAAATACCTTAGTCAGGGGTCTATCTGTAGACTTCTTTATCTCAGCTCTTTCTACCCATTTGGAGATCTGATCGAACAAGATAGCTCCAAAGTTTATTCGCTTCTTCAAAACTATTGCAGACATTGTAGCGCCCCTAAATCCGGGTATCTTCCAACCCGACAGATGGTGCTATACTGTACACCATTCATACATTCATTCAATTGAAAAGTTTCAAAGAACGAACATAACTTCTATATATTTAAAGTAATATTTACATTTCCTAGGTTCTATACCCGTTACAAAGGTTCTTTATCATAATATCGGTTAAATTACAGCAATAGACCTATACTATTACAAGACAACTTAGTAATCTGCCTTAGCTTTTCCCTTATCCTTTTTCGATTCTTCGGGACTTTCAGTCTTAGCTGCATTCATATGGTTCAAGCAAGAGTGAGCATAACTAGCTCAGCAAGTATAACAATTTAATAACAACATGCTTAACACATACAAATCATATATCTTCAATAACTGAACAATAGTTATGAAGTACTATTGACAATTCAAAATAGCACTTCATCTTTTCTTTCAAAATGTTTTACAATAACAATAGTATTTAATAAAACATTCACTCCGGTCAAAGACCTCGAGTATTGATTCTTTATTGGAAAAAGGACAACCCGAAAACAAGTCCATAAGCCCGATATCACTTATGAGCACTTCTAGGTGATCAGCCTATTGTACTCTATGTTGATCAACACTACATCCATTAAACGTATGCATGTTTAAGCATTTGGCAACCTAACATGCCTGTCGTTTTACCGACAAAACATTTGTTTAATATTTCAGTCTTCTTTTGAAAACCATATCAAGTAGTTGACAAAAGATAGCAACATTTGATAATACATGAATAAATTATCAATACATCAAGTCTAGCCAAAGGAATTGGCTTCAACTTCAACATACCTCAATTCATGCAAAAGAATACATGAACCTCAAAAACTTGTTCTGTAAGACCCCAAATTATTAATAAATGAAATTTATTTTCCTCTATTTATTATTTTGAAATAGTAAGGGTCAATTTGATTAATGTGGATAGTTATGGGTAAAATACGCAAATATTTCGAATAAGCAAGTGGTTATAAAATATTCATTATTGTCGGGGAATATTCGTTTGGTCGTGGAATATTCGTACAATCGGGGAATAATAAATCTGACGGCATATGATCTTTTGTGGGCCCCATGTGAAAGCGATTGGATGAAGAAAGCGACAAATATAAGTTGTTTATAAATAATTGGCAGTAGTTATTACAGATTAATCTTGTTGGAATACCGGTGGTTAAAACACACTAATACGCGTTGTTGAGCGAAGAGTTACACGGTATTGCTCCAATTATTGATCCTTACGTAAGAAGACACTACTCGATAATTATTAAAGTAATTACTATCGATTATTTTATTTTATTGATTCAATAATTGTTAGATTGATATTTTATATTCTTTGTTGTTTCAATAAATTGTCATTACAGTATTTTCCATTATCGAAGCAATAATTCATATTATCTGAATAATATTATTAGAAAACATTATTGGCAATGTCTAGAAAGTTCATCTAAGGAGAGGTTTGGTCACCTAATTCTTGGCGCGATAAGGAGAAATCTTTATTCGAAAGCCCCCTCTTTCTGAGAACTACTGGTTCACCCGATCTTGTGATTCTGTAATATTATTTGTGAATAATTAATTATTGATTTATATGATGAGAAAAATATTGATTTTATGTGGATATAGATGGAGAAAATTTTTAAAATGACAATTGTTGAAAATTAATATTTTATCATTTTCTGATAAAATAATTCATTTAAATATATTATTTTAATAATATATTAACGGTGATATTTTTATAATGAATGTGAGATATATGAGTATATGAGGAGGAAGAGTATTCTTGTTGCATTAAATGATTAACACATGTTTTGTGTGTCGGTGGACCCCATTTCTTGACTGAAATTTGATTATAGCCTGTAAAATCGTCCGTTTGTGGATTTCGGTCAATTTCTGTTTGGAATTTGGAAAAACTTTCTTCTGTAAAGTTGTAGAGAATTGAATTTCCTATAAAAACTCATGAGATTCGAATTTTCTGATAAAAGGGCTATTTATTATGAATTATTGAAGTTTCGGTATATCGGGTGTGAATTGATTTTTGGAGTTTAAATTATTTTTGTTAAGAAAAACGTTTTTGTTTTTTTGGACATCATTAACATGCGTATTGGTGTTTTGACCAAAAAGGTGGGCTAAGGAAAATTTGTATAATTATATTAATATTATATTAAATTTTTCGCTTTGGTGTTCTAAGTATTTTCTATAAATAGGGTGCTTAGGTTAGAATTGAAAATCACACATTGTAAGCTCAAGTTTTTTCTCTCTATATTATCGAGCGTATTCTTGTGAGTATTTTGAGTATACTTTGAGTATTGCTATACGGTTGCAAGTTCAAGTCATAGCCTATATCAGGTGTTTCAACTAGAAATCTTTGTCTTTCGAGGTAAGGGATGTTATTTTCTTCTCAAATGATATTATTTCTTCAATATCATTATCTTTGAAATATTGGTTGGAACTTTTTATCAAATTTGGAACTTTTTCATGTCGGGGGGTTACTATTCATGAGTTCTTATTCACGAGTTACTATTCATGAGTTCTTATTCACGAAGTTACTATTCACGAGTACTATTCATGTAAGCGTGAAGATGTTTTTTTGTGGAATTTCTATCTTTTGGTGTCTGAGTTACTATTCACGATACTCAAGACTATTCACGTATCTGCACTATTCATTTAATAAGACTATTCATCGAAAATGAAAAAATTTTCTTTTCGTCAAAATATCTATTACGGAGACTAGCTTTGATTGTATCCATGTTTTGATCATTCTTGAATTTTACACCACTATGATTATTTTTGAGGTATTTTTGAACATGGATAAAACAAAGTACGAATCCTTAATCCTTAATCCTTGTCATTTTGTTTCCCTGGATTCATTTCTTTAAAAATATTTTTCATCATCTTGATCTTAAATGATGATATTATGGAATATCTTTGGCTTCAGTAGTGCAAAGATGAATGATTTTGAAGAATATCTTTGGCCCGTAGTAAAGATGAGATGTGTTTAGTGTTTAGATGAACATGACCAATGATGAATATCTTTTGGCTGTAGTGCAAAGATGAATATTTGATTCAGATGTATATTGATTGATGTTCTGAGGATAAAATATCGACGATGAACTTTTAAATTCATATATAGAAGATAGTAGTTTGCATTCTCTACTTAACTCTTCTAATGAATTATTATTTCCACTGCGAATATTGATTTAAATTTGTTGTCTATTGTATTCTATTAGATTTTTCCTGTTGAAGACTAACGATAATTTGTTGTATATTATCTTAGTCATAATATTCTTCTTGGGCTAGTTGAGCTCACCTTTTCCTTGTTGTTCCATTTTTTCTTCTCGGGAGGCGAGAATGTAGCGAGTACTAGTCGGGGTATGGAATGAAGGTTTAGAGAGAGTTATTTAGTAGTCCTCACCATTTTGTAAAATAATGTATCAATAATTATGATGGGGATTTATTTGCGTGTGGATATTGTGCAGATGGCAATATCGTATTTAAACTCACGGTTTATATGTTGTAATAATAAAATTGTAGTTATTTACATACCATGTATTTGGCGACTCGAGAATGAGTTGGATGGAATGGACCTATTTTGGGGGCGTCATACGGTTGGTATCAGAGCTTAGGGATATGATCTCTGGCGGAGATCAGGGAATAGAACTAGGAGGGGAGAGATGAGTAAATCCTTCGCTAGTGTGTCCTACCTAAGCTTATTTGTTAGTTGGGTCAAGATATATAGGAATATTATGTGATATATTGATTTCCTTAATTAACCCTTGTTTTATAGCGATGATTTGAGAATGTCGATTGAGAATATTAATGAGTGGAGTAAATGAGATCGTGGAGAATCTGTCTGACTTACCAACGAGGAGAACATGCAACAGTGGCAATGTACCTCCTGTGAACAACACCCTTGAGCAAATGATGAGCGAGGGGATGTTTAGAAGCTTTTTGCAGTTCATACAAAATCGAGACGAGGAGACTCGTGTTCAAAATACTGAGGAGAAAATGATAGCAATTCACGGGTTTGTCACACAACCAAGCGATTCAAAGAGTTGGGACCACGAATTTAAGGGAAAGCGGATCCGATCATGCGGCGGAAACATGGGTCAAGCAAATTACCAAGATATTCGATGTCTTGGGATGCACGAGAGGAACGAAGGTTCCATTCGCTACTTTTATGTTACGTGGCGAGGCGGATCATTGGTGGGAGTCGTGAAGCGTACTCCATCCATTTTCAGATATCATGGGAGACATTTGAAGCAGTTCAATGACAAGTACTTCCTCGAAAGTATTCGTCATATGAAGGAAGTGGAGTTTATTATTTGGAGCGAGAATAACATGGCGGTGTCCCGAAGACGAGGCAAAGTTCGCGGAGTTATCCGGTTTGCACCTCATTTGGTGGAGAATGAGGAACGTATGGCGCGCGAATGTTTTCGAGAGGTTTGAAACCGGCATACGTCGGTATCTCATTTCTCATAAATTTTCTCTCTATTCAGATGTTGTCAATGAGGCTCGGTTGTTAGAAGCGAGATAAAAAATACGTCAACCGAGGGACAATAACCGAGGATCATACCAAGAAGATAGCGGTCATTAGAATAACGATAACCAACGGAGAAAGAAGAATACGGACAAAGCGGTAACCACTCGGTGGTAATCATGGCCATGAAAATAGAAGAAGCGAATCGGGAGGAGATTTTAAAAGAGGAGATTTAACAACGACCGTGTGAAGCACGACAAAGATCTGCAACAATTGGTTCCAAGGAGGAGAAAGACCACCGGTCGTATGTTACAAATGCGGAAAGAGGACATATCACCAAAGCGCCCATAACAGTTTAAGGTATGCTATAATTGTGGAAAAGAAGGACATATCGCTTTCGAGATTATGCGGTATCGAAACCCGATCCAATGGAATGGTGATTCAAAATATTATCCGAGAAAAATCAAAGTCAACGATTCACGGAAGAGCGTTTATCATGACCGGTCAAAATGCAAAGAACCCGAACGAAGTTAGTTAGCGGGTTAGTTAATTATAAATTCTTGCGAAGTTTATACCTTACTAGATATCCGATTCTACCCATTCTTTTATCTCTCTTGCTTTGCGCTCAACGTTTGAACTTGACTACGGAGAAATTAAACTTTGACCTATCTGTGGAGACTCCATTAGGAGAAACTTTCATTACATCCGTTGTTTAAAAATCTTGCTTGATTCAAAGTTGGCACTATCACATTACCGTTAACCTTATTTCTATAGAGATATTTGCTTTTGATGTGATTTTAAGGTTAACTACTCATCATGCCAAAATTGATTTATATTCGTAAGGTTGTTAGTTTTCATATTCCTAAGCAACTTTGTTATTCCAATTCAAGCAATCAAACCATTGTAGTCAAACATTTTCATATCAAGCCATGAAGTCATTCGTTTATTACGGATGTCAAATTTTCTTAGTCCATGTTATGGATTTGAATAAAGACACGTCAGATTTGAATAATATTCCTGTTGTTATTGATTTTTCCTGACGTATTTCTAGAAGAATTTCTTGGTTTACTCCCAAAGACTGATATTAAATTTTGTATCGACTTTGAACCCGGTACAAAACTCATTTCTAAAATCTCATATCGAATGGCTCCTATTGAACTTCAGGAGTTAAAAATTCAACTATAGAATTTGGTTTTGAGCCTTTATCTGGTGACTTTCTTTGTGGAATGCACCGAAGCAAGCGGACTCTCGTAAGGGACACCATATTCGATGCGATAGTAAAGCGATAGGTGTCATTGTAACGTGCTTATCAAGGTTGGGATATGAGTCACGATTGAGAACAACCTAAGTCGATGTAATCGAAATACGTAGCTTTTTAGGCTTAGTTGGTTATTATCGGAGATTCGTTGAAGGATATTCTCGAATCGCTATTCCATTAATGGTGACTCGTAGAGATACAAAATTCGAATGGAGCAAGGAATGTGGGAAGAGCTTGAAGAACTCAAGAGGAGACTCATTTCAAAGACATGTTACGACCATGCCATCCGGAAAAGCGAGCGTGGTAGGCGGCGTGTTGAGTAGAAGATCATATCAAATCTGAGTACAATATTGTCAAAGACTCATTTCAGTATAATTTACAAATAATAGAGATGGAGATGAAAACTCTAGTTACCCACGTGATGATATCTGAGTATAATCGACTTTAATCGATAAAGTTAAAGTTGTTCAAGCTACACACCCAGAGGTGATGAATTTGAAGAAGGAGGTGCAAGAAGTTGTTATTTCAAAAGCGAGAATCGGTGAGGTGAGGAAAGCTCAAACCTTCGATTTATTAATCAATTTGAAATTCTTAATCGAATAGGGCTCGTGGCCTATAGACTCGTTTTACCCGCCAAGTATGACCTGCGTGTTCATAACGTTTTTTCACGTATCGATGTTACGTAAATATGTGGACGACCCGAACCACGTCATTGAGTTAGAACCGGACGAGATAGCCGAAGACTTAACGTACGAGGAGGTACCTATCAAGATCTTGGATAGGAAAGAACATGTCTTATGTCTGAGGTTATACCACGAGTTAAAGTTTTGTGGAGAAACCATGCTATTGAGGAAATGACCACAGGAGTTGGAAGCGAAATGAAAGCGAGGTATTCTCATCTTTTGAAACACCGATTCGTCACGTCAATTTCGAGGACGAAATTTCATAAGGAGGGAGGTTGTAAGACCCCAAATTATTAATAAATGAAATTTATTTTCCTCTATTTATTATTTTGAAATATAGTAAGGGTCGATTTGATTAATGTGGATAGTTATGGGTAAAATACGCAAATATTTGAATAAGCAAGTGGTTATAAAATATTCATTATTGTTGGGGAATATTCGTTTGGCGTGGAATATTCATCTTTGTCGGGGAATATTAAATGCTGAATGCAGCGATCTTTTGTGGGCCCCATAACGGAAAAGCGATTGGATGAAGAAAAGCGACAAATATAAGTTGTTTATAAATAACGGCGTAGTTATTACTGAATTATCTTGTTGGAATAAATTGGTTAAAACACACTAATACGCGTTGTTGAACAAGAGTAGCTTTGCAGTATTGCACCAATTATTGATCCTTACGTAAGAAGACACTACTCAATAATTATTACGATAATTACTATTCGGTATTTTATTTTATTGATTCAATAATTGTTGCATTGATATTTTATATTCTTGTTGTTTTGATAAATTGTCATTACACAAGTATTTTCCATTATCGAAGCAATAATTCATATTATCTGAATAATATTATTAGAAAACATTATTGGCAATGTCTAGAAAGTTACATCTAAGGAGAGGTTTGGTCACCTAATTCTTGCGCTTAGTAAGGAGAAATCTTTATTGAAAGCCCCTCTTTCTCGGAACGGCACAGTTCACAAGATCTTGTGATTCTGTAATATTATTTGTGAATAATTAATTATTGATTTATATGATGAGAAAAATATTGATTTTATGTGGATATAGATGGAGAAAATTTTTAAAATGACAATTGTTGAAAATTAATATTTTATCATTTTCTGATAAAATAATTCATTTAAATATATTATTTTAATAATATATTAACGGTGATATTTTTATAATGAATGTGGGATATATGAGTATATGAGGAGGAAGAGTATTCTTGTTGCATTAAATGATTAACACATATTTTGTGTGTCGGTGGACCCCATTTCTTGGTTGAAATTTGATTATATTTGTAAAAAATCGTCTGTTTGTGGATTTTGGTCAATTTACATTTGGAATTTGGAAAAACTTTCTTCGCAAAGTTGTAGAGAATTGAATTTCCTATAAAAACAAGCGAGATTCGAATTTTTACGATAAAAGGGCTATTTATTATGAATTATTGAAGTTTCGGTATATCGGGTGTGAATTGATTTTTGGAGTTTAAATTATTTTTGTTAAGAAAAACGTTTTTTGTATTTTTTTGGACATCATTAACATGTGTGGCTGGTGTTTTGACCAAAAGGTGGGCTAAGGAAAATTTGTATAATTATATTAATATTATATTAAATTTTACGCTTTGGTGTTCTAAGCATTTTCTATAAATAGGGTGCTTAGGTTAGAATTGAAAATCACACGTAAGCTGAAGTTTTTCTCTCTATATTATCGAAGCGTATTCTTGTGAGTATTTTGAGTATACTTTGAGTATTGCTATCTGGTGCAAGTTCAAGTCATAGCCTATATCAAGGTGTTTCAACTAAATCTTGTCTTTCGAGGTAAGGGATGTTATTTTCTTCTCAAATGATATTATTTCTTCAATATCATTATCTTTGAAATATTGGTTGGAACTTTTTATCAAATTTGGAACTTTTTCATGTCGGGGTTACTATTCACGAGTTACTATTCGCGAGTTACTATTCATGAGTTACTATTCACGAGTTCTATTCACGTTACTATTACTATACTATTCATGAAGCGTGAAGATGTTTTTTGTGGAATTTCTATCTTTTGGTGTTTGAGTTACTATTCACGATATCAAGCACTATTCACGTATCTGACACTATTCACGAATCGGCACTATTCATCTAAAAATGAAAAATTTTTTTTTCGTCCAAAATATCTATTACGGAGACTAGCTTTGATTGTATCCATGTTTTGATCATTCTTGAATTTTATACCACTATGATTATTTTTGAGGTATTTTTGAACATGGATAAAACAAAGTACGAATCCTTAATCCTTAATCCTTGTCATTTTGTTTCCTTTGGATTCGTTTCTTTAAAATATATTTTCATCATCTTGGTCTTAAATGATGATATTATGGAATATCTTTGGCTTTGTAGTGCAAAGATGAATGATTTTGAAGAATATCTTTTTGGCCGTAGTGCAAAGATGAGCAGTGTTTAGATGAACATGACCGGTGATGAATATCTTTGGCCTGTAGTGCAATGATGAATATTTGATTCCAGATGTATATTGATTGATGTTACATGGATAAAATATCGACGATGAACTTTTAAATTCATATATAGAAGATAGTAGTTTGCATTCTCTACTTAACTCTTCTAATGAATTATTATTTTTCATTGCGAATATTGATTTAAAATTTGTTGTCTATTGTATTCTATTAGATTTTTCCTATTGAAGACTAACGATAATTTGTTGTATATTATCTTAGTCATAATATTCTTTACTGGGCTAGTTGAGCTCACCCTTTTCCTTGTTGTTCCATTTTTCTTCTCAGGAGGTGAGAATGTAGCGAGTACTAGTCGGGATATGGAATGAAGGTTCTAGAGAGAGTTGTTTAGTAGTCCTCACCATTTTTGTAAAATAATGTATCAATAATTATGATGGGGATTTATTTGCGTGTGGATATTGTCTAGATGGCAATATCTGTATTTAAACTCACAGTTTATATGTTGTAATAATAAAATTGTAGTTATTTCTGTACCATGTATTTGGCGACTCAGAATGGGTTGGATGGAATGGACCTATTTTGGGGGCGTCACATGTTCAGATTGAACTGAGACAAGAGTTAGAATACTTGCCTTTAGCGTCTTCTACGGTAAATTAACTTTATGTTCAAGTCGTTCAAGTCTCTACAATACATGATCACATAATGCCTTACATTAGGTCACATATAATCAAGTATGTATATGACTATATCATACCCTTCATTTAAATCTAACTGTGTATTAGATTCAGTTACTATTCATTTCGGTTTATCATTACCCTTCCATTTATATTCGACTAGGTTATCCCAACCTTTACATTACATTGCTTAAGGTTTAACAAAGTTTAAACAATGTTACATTACCTTCCTTAAGTTATGTTTACTTTTAAATCAATTAGGTTATCTTTTCTTTGTACTTAGAAACCTTCATTACTATCTTTGTTCTGAGACTGGCGCTGCGGTACCAGCTTTATACCTACATCTTGCGCTGCGGCGCGAGCACTTAATGTCATTGTCCCTGACTTGGCGTTGCGGTGCGAGTCCTTACTTATATATGGCCACATGCCATGGCGCCACTCTCCGAGAGGTTTTTAGTCTTTGTTCACGAAATATTGGCCAACATATGTACTATAGTTCGCGCTACGGCAAACTCTTGCAGCAGTGCTCTACATCTTTGTTATCTTATGCATGCATGCTCATTTTTGTTTAGGGTTGGCGCCGCGACGCCAACTCTGTGCACCAGAAAACAATTTCAGTTTTGAAATTTTGTGAACTTCCCGGACGCATAACTTCTTCGTTATAAGTCCGAATTGGCTCGTTCAAAAGCCTACGGTTTACAAATTATGTACTCTATGTGTTTATGCAAGAATTTTATCTATTTGACTTTGTTTACTAAAAATTCACCCTTTGGATCATTTTTAACGAAAATGATAAACGTTTATAAACGTTCAACGCTCGTTTCTTCGTTCTAAGTCGGAATCCGGTCATTTTTGAGTCTGCAACTCTTAAATGCCAAATATGACTTGTCTCCATTGGAAAACAATGGTTCCGAGTTCAAACACAAAATTTGACTTCCATTCCGAGAATTTTACGAATTCGACGATTATCGTCCAATCGTGCAAATTCCGGCAATTCTTCCTTCTTATGATTTATTCAACATTACAAATGAACTTCATTTATCATGTGAACACACTAACATACTTAATACAACAACTTATATTCATTGTTGGATTTTGACTTATTCTTCATGAGCTTATAACTTGTCAAATTATAAACTACTTAAGATTTCATTGTTAATGACTTATGACAATTAAAGTTTCTTAAACATCATTTCTTACATGTTCTTAACATATAACTTAACTTAGGTATACATGATACATATAATCATATAAATTCGTTTATATTCATATCATTTCTCTTAATAAACTCCTTACAAGTTCATATTATTTTCACATAAGTTTATAACTTATGCTAGCTTAAATGACTTATTACCAACTTAATTGGCTTAAGTTCACTACTTACTCATTCATGTTTCTTAATCCAAATTTTCTTATCATCCAATCATGGTAGAGATAGAAGATAATTGAGAAGAAATCTTACTCTTTTGAAGTCTTGGTAAAGTAGCTTTCTTCTTCTTCTTACTTATGGAAGTAACTTATTTGTGACTTAAACTCTCTAACACTTAAGCACTTTGTGATGTCTTAGATTATTTGAACAACCAACAAATGGCTTGTAAGCTTCCTCTATTTATAGAAATTGCAAAGCTAGGGTAGTTTAGTCATTAAACCATCCCACCTCCTCATGCACCTCCTTACTATTCATTTTTTGCAAGGCACAAAACTTATCCTACACTTGGTCATTACTTCAAAGTCTTGGTCACCACACTAACTTGGTCACCACATTACTTGGTCACCACTATACTTGGTCACCACAATAACCATATCAATATGGTTTTTCCCCATGGGTCTATTAACTCATGGATTCTAGCTTGGGCTTGGTTTAATAAATCCTTGGGCTTTGCATTAATAAACACTAGTTTGTTCATTAATCAATTATTGGGCCTCTTCCTTTAATTCACTTGAACTTATATTAATTCTTATCAATCTTTCCAAGTCCATTAAAATTTCTTAATACATATACATATAGTTTATATATTATTTTCGTATTCTAATTCATATAGAATTTATATACGATATTTGTAAGACCCCAACTTATTATTAATGAAATTTAATTTTTCTATTTATTATTTTGAAATAGTAAGGGTTGATGTGATTAATGTGGATAGTTAGGGTAAAATACATAAATACTTCAAAATAAGCAAGTGGTTATAAAATATTCATTGTTGTTGGGAATATTCGTTTGGTTGTGGAATATTCATACCGTGTCGGGGAATATTCGCACGAAGCTGAAGCCCCATGTGGCCCCATAACTGGAAAGCGATTGGATGAAGAAAAGCGACAAATATAAGTGGTTTAAAAATAATCTACAGTAGTTATTATCAATTATCATTGTTAAAATACCCGGTGGTTAAAACACAAGTAGCATACCGGTATTGCACCAATTGTTGATTCTTACGTAGAAGAAGGCACTACTCAATAATGGTTACGATAATTACCGCATTCAAATATTTTATTGAGTTAATAATTCTTTGCGTTGATATTTTATATTGTTGTTGTTTCAATAATTGTCATTACACAATATTTTTCATTATCGAAGCAATAATTCATATTATTTGAATAATATTATTAGATAACATTATTGGCAATGTCTAGAAAGTTCTGTCTAAGGAGAGGTTTGGTCACCTAATTGCGCGCCAGTAAGAAGAAATTCTTATTGGAAAGCCCTCTCTTTCTTGGGAACTGCCTGGTTGTCAATATTGTGATTCTGTAATATTATTTGTGAATAATTAATTATTGATTCATATGATGAGGAAAATATTGATTTTATGTGGATATAGATGGAGAAAAATTTTAATGTGACAATTGTTGAAAATTGAAATTTTATCTTTTTCTGATAAAATAATTCTTTTAAATATATTATTATATTTTAATATTATAATAATGGTGATATTTTTACAACGAATGTGGGATATATGAGTATACGAGGAGGAAGAGTATTTTTTGTTGCAATAAATGTTTAAAACATGTTAAACATGTCAATTGGACCCCATTTATCGATTGAAATTTGATTATAACTCTGTAAAATCCCAGTTTGTGGATTTTTGGTCAATTTACATTTGGAATTTGGGAAAACATTCTTCCGCAAAGTTGTAGAGAATTGAATTTTCTATAAAAATTAGCGAGATTCAATTTTTTCGATAGAAGGGCTATTTATTATGAATTATTGAAGTTCAAGCTTCAAATAATTGATTTTTGGAAGTTTAAAATATTTTAAATAATAAAACGTTTTTTTGTTTGTTTTGTGGGCTACAACATGTGCACAATGAGCTGAGATCAGATCTAGGAAGGAGGCGTAGAAATCTTAATATATATATTAATATTATATTAAATTTTCTCGCTTTGGTGTTCTAAGCATTTTCTTATAAATAGGTGCTTAGGTTAGAATTGAAAATCACACCAAAATCAAGTTTTCTCTCTATATTATCGAGCGTATTCTTGTGAGTATTTTGAGTATACTTTGAGTATTGTTAGACGGTGCAAGTTCCCTTCAGCACTATACCCGGTATTCCAGCTAGAAGTACTAATCTTTCGAGGTAAGGGATGTTATTTTCTTCTCAAATGATATTATTTCTTCAATATCATTATCTTTGAAATATTGGTTTGAACTTTTTATCAAATTTGGAACTTTTTCATATCAAAGTTACTATTATTCACGAGTTACTATTCATGAGTTACTATTCATGAGTTACTATTCACGAAGTTATTATTCACGAGTACTATTCACGAAGCGTGAAGATGTTTTTTGTGGAATTTCTATCTTTTGGTGTCTGAGTTACTATTCACGATATCTGCACTATTCCTTTGAAAAAATGAAATTTCTTCTTTTGTCCAAAATATCTATTCTCGGATACTAGCTTTGATTGTATCCATGTTTTGATCATTCTTGAATTTTACACCACTATGATTATTTTTGAGGTATTTTTTGAACATGGATAAAACAAAGTACTTAATCCTTAATCCTTAATCCTTGTCATTTTATTTCATTGGATTCATTTCTTTAAAAATATTTTTCATCATCCTCGGTCTTAAATGATGATATTCTTGAATATCTTTGGGCTGTAGTGCAATGATGAATGATTTTCAAGAATATCTTTGTCAGTAGTGCAAAGATGAGCAGTGTTTAGATGAACATAACTAATCTGATGAATATCTTTGGCTCAGTAGTGCAAAGATGAATATTTGATTCGGATGTATATTGATTGATGTTACGGGGATAAAAGATAGAGCGATGAACTTTTAAATTCATACATAGAAGATAGTAGTTTGCATTCTCTACTTAACTCTTCTAATGAATTATTATTTCAGCTGCGAATATTGATTTAAAATTTGTTGTCTATTGTATTCTATTAGATTTTCCCCGTTGAAGACTAACGGTAATTTGTTGTATATTATCTTAGTCATAATATTCTTTCTTGGGCTAGTTGAGCTCACCCTTTTCCTTTTTGTTCCATTTTTCTTCTCGGGAGGCGAGAATATAGCGAGTATTTAGCCTGGGTATGGAATGAAGGTTTTAGAAAGAATTGTTTAGTAGTCCTCACCATTTTTGTAAAATAATGTATCAATAAATGTGATGAGGATTTATTTGAGTATAGATATTGTCTAGAAGATAATATTTGTATTCAAACTCACGCTTTTCTTGTTGTAATAATAAAGTTGTAGTTGTTTACGTACCATGTATTAACAACTCGGAATGGGTGATGTATACCTATTTTGGGGGCGCCACGGTTGGTATCGAGCTTAGGGATATGATCTCTGGCAGAGAGAGGGGAATAGAACTAGGAGGGAGAGCGAGTAAATCCTTCGCTAGTGTGTCCTACCTAAACTTATTTTTTAGTTGGTCAAGATATAAGGATATTATGTGATATATTGATTTCCTTAATTAACCCTTGTTTTTATGGCGGTATTTGAGAATGTCGATCGAGAATATTAACAATGGAAATGAGACCGTGGAGAGCCTCTGTACTCACCAACGAGGAGAGCGTGCAACAGTGGTAATGTTCCTTACATGAACAACACCATCGAAAGCGAGATGATGAAAGAGGGATGTTTCAAGCTTTTGCGATTCATGCAAAATCAGACGAGGGAGACTCGTGTTCAAAATCTGTGAGGAAATGATAGCAATTCATGGGTTGTCACAATGCAAGCGCTTCAAAGAGTTGGGACCACCGAATTTAAGGGAAAGCCAGATCCGATCATGGCGGAAACATGGGTCAAACAAATTACCAAGATATTCGATGTCTTGGGATGCACGGAGAACAGAAGGTTCCATTCGCCACCTTTATGTTCCGTGGCGAGGCGGATCATTGGTGGGAGTCGTAGAAGCGTACCCATCGGCACTTTTCGGCTCAAAGATGTCTTGGGAAAGCGTTTCAGAAACTATTTAATGACAAATACATTCACGAAAGTGTTCGTCTATATGAAGGAAGTGGAGTTCATCGATTAGAGCAAAACAACATGGCGGTGTCTCGAAGACGAGGCAAAGTTTCATAGAGTTATCTGGGTTTGCACCTCATTTGGTGGAGAATGAGGAACGTATGACACGGATGTTTCTTAGAGGTTTGAAACCCAAGATACGCCAAGATCTCATTTCTCATAAACTTTCTCTCTATTCAGATGTTGTAAAATGTGGCTCAATTATTAGAGCGAGATAACGAGTACGGTCAACTGAGGGACCACAACGAGGATCGTACCGAGAGATAGCGATCAGCGAGAATAATGATAACCAAATGGAGAAAGAAACAGACGGACAAAAATGGTAACCACTCTGGTGGTAATCATGGCCATGAAAATAGAAGAAGCGAGTCGAGGAGATTTTAAAAAGAGGAGATTTAACAATGACCATGTGAAGCACGCAGTCTTGGTGTGAGTAACCCGGTTCTAAGGGAGGAGAACGACCACATTATTATATGCTATAAATGAGGGAAAGAGGGACATATCGGTCCAAACCTGTCCACAACAGATTCAAGGTATGCTATAATTGTGGAAAGGAAGGACATATCGCTTCGAGATTGTACTGATAGCGAAACTTAGTTCGGCGAGGGACGGTGACTCAAAAGATCATCCCGGAAAAGTCAAAGTCAACGATTCCGGAAGAGCGTTTGTTATGACCGGTCATAATGCGAGGAACCCAAACGAGGTGATCACGGGTAAGCTATTTATAAATTCTCATGAAGTTTATACCTTACTTGATACGGTGCTACCCATTCATTTTATCTCTCTGTATGTGCTCAACGTTTAAACTTGACTCCGGAGAAATTAGACTTTGACCTATCTGTGGAAACTCAGTTAGGAGAAACTTTCATCACATCCACTTGTTTATAAATCTTGTTTGATTCAAGTTGGCACCATTACCTTACCCGTTGACCTTATCTCTTTAAAGATACTTGCTTTTGATGTGATTTTAGGGATTGATTGGTTAACTACTCATCATGCCAAAATTGATTGTTTTCGTAAGGTTGTTAGTTTTCATATTCCTAACCAACCCGTTGTATTTAATTCAAGCAACTAAACCATTAAAATCAATCATTGTCATATCTAATCATAAAGCTATTCGTTTATTGAAAACGGATGTCAAGCTTTCTTAGCCCATGTTATGGATTTGAATAAAGACACGTCAAATTTGAATAATATTCCTGTTGTTATTGACTTTCCGACGTATTTCGAAGAACTTCTGGTCTACCCCGTAACGTGAAGTTGAATTCTTTATTGATCTTGAACACGGTACAAAGCCCATTTCTAAAACCCCATATCGAATGGCTCCTATTGAACTTCGTGGAGTTAAAGGTCCAACTCTGAGGAATTGTTGGACATCGGTTTCATAAATCCCTAGTACATCTCCTTGGGGTGCTCTGTTTTATTTGTAAAGAAGAAAGAGCGGGAGTATGCGACTTTGTATTGACTATCGGAATTGAACCATGTCACCATCAAGAATAGGTATCCTCTACCTCGTATTGATGACTTGTTTGACCCGATTTGAGGGCACAATTCTTTCAAAAATCGATCTTCGATTCGGATATCATCACCTAAAGATTAGAACCGAGGATATTCCAAAGACCGCCTTTAGAACTTGGTATGGGCATTATGAATTCTTAGTCATGTCTTTCGGATTGACTAATGCTCCTCGCGGCTTTCATGGATATGATGAACCGAGTATTCAAGGAATATTTGGATCGCTTTTGTTGTTGTCTTTATTGATGACATCCTTATATATTCAAAAGTCGTGAAGATCATGAGCACCATTTGAAGTTGGTACTCCAAAGGCTTCATGAAAACAAACTATATTCCAAATTGAAGAAATGCGAGTTCTTGCTTGAGGAAGTAGCATTCCTTGGGCACGTGGTGTCAAAACATGGAGTATCTGTTGATCCGCGAAGATTGAAGCAATACAAAGTTAGGAGCAACCAAGTTCGGTGGATCAAGCACGTAGCTTTTGGGGCTTATTTGGTTATTATCGGAGATTCGTGGAAGGGTTTTCTCGAATCGCTACTCCATTAACTCAGCCTAACTTGGAAGGATACAAAATTCGTTTGGAGCGAAGAATGCGAGAAGAGTTTCCAAGAGCTTAAGAGGAGACTTATTTTAAGACTGTTCTAACAATACCATCCTGGTTCGGATGGATTTGTTATCTCAAATGATGCTTGAGCAAAGGGTTAGGATGTGTTCTCATGCAACGTGGGAAAGTCATAGCCTATGCCTCGCATGACAACTTAAAGAGTATGAGAGGAATTATCCTACTCATGATCTAGAGTTAGCAAGCAATCAAGCGCTTAAAGATATAGAGGCACTATCTATATGGGGAGAAAGTGGAGATATATTCGGACCATAAAAGCCTTAAATATTTCTTCACTCAAAAAGAACTCAACATGCGGCAATGACGTTGGCTCGAGCTATTGAAAGACTACGACCACACTATTCAATACCATCCCGAAAAGTTTAACGTGGTAGCCGACCGCATTGAGTAGAAGATCATATGCGAGGAACGAAAAGTGCGATGATGTCAAGTATACGATAGAGCCAACTTTAATAGTAAAAGTTAAGGTTGCTCAAGTCACCGAATCTTGAGTCGATGCGTATGAAGAAGAAAGTACAAGAAGGAGCTATTCCGGAAGCGAGAATTGATGAAGAAGGAATACTTCGAGTCCACTCTAGACTTTGTGTTCCTAACGACTCTGATTTGAAGTACAAGATTATGATGGAGGCACACAATACACCATTTTCAATCCATCCTGGAAGTACTAAAATGTATCGTGATCTTCGACATACATTTTGGTGGAACAATATGAAGAGAGAGATTGCAAAGTTTATCTCAATGTGTTTAACTTGTCAACGTGTAAAGCGCGAGCATCCGGTACCTAAGGGTCCGTTGCAACCACTTGAGATTCGAAATGGAAGTGGGAACACATTACCATGGATTTCGTTATGGGTCTTCCTACGGTTTCTCGGGGCATCAATGCTATTTGGGTTATTGTTGATAGATTAACCAAGTCCGCTTCATTTTTCTTGCCGACACGGAGACTTATTCACTTGAACGTCTTGCTAGTATGTGACGTGAATGAGATTGTGAGGTTGCATGGCATGCCTGTATCCATAGTTTCGGATCGTGACCCAAGATTCACTTCAAGATTTTGGGTTAGCTTGCAAAAAGCTATGAGCGCAGATTTACGATTGATTCGCATACCATCCTCAAAGCAGACGGACAATAAGAAAGGACTATTCAAACTCTTGAAGATTTATTAAGACTCGTGTCCTAGACTTCAAAGGCGGTTGGGATAAGTATTTACCATTGGTGGAATTCTCCTACAACAACAGTTATCAGGCAAGTATAGGTGTAGCTCCATTTGAAGCATTATATGGACGAAAGTGTCGCTCTCCAGTATGTTGGGACGAGGTGGGTGAAGCAACACCTTTATTCGGACCGAGTTGAGTACGATATGACTACGGAAAAGATCCAAATGATTCGACAACGTATACAAACAAGCACAAGATCGATAAAAGAGTTATGCGGATCTTCATCGAAAGGACGTGGAATTTAGTGTGGGGATCATGTATTATTGCGAGTTGCTCCATGGAAGGGAGTTACAAGATTTGGGAAGAGAGGAAAGCTCAATCCACGATTTATTGGTCCATTTCAAATTCTTGACCGAGTAGGAAATGTAGCCTATAGACTTGCGTTACCTCCAAGTATGTCTCGTGTTCATAATGTGTTTCACATATCCGTACTTCGTAATATATGTGAAAGACCCGAACCACGTTATAGAATTAGAAAGCAGACGAAATAGTAGAAGACTTAACGTATGAGGAGGTTTTGTCAAGATCTTGGATAGGAAGGAGCATGTCCCACTGTATGAAAGGTCATACCACAAGTTAAAGTTTTGTGGAGGAATCATGCTATAGAGGAAATGACTTGGGAATTGGAAACGAAATGAAAGCGAGGTATCCTCACCTTTTTGAAACACTGTGCAGTCGTCGTCAATTTCGAGGATGAAATTTCATAAGGAGGGAGGTTGTAAGACCCCAACTTATTATTAATGAAATTTAATTTTTTCTATTTATTATTTTGAAATAGTAAGGGTTGATGTGATTAATGTGGATAGTTAGGGTAAAATACGTAAATACTTCAAAATAAGCAAGTGGTTATAAAATATTCATTGTCATTTGGGAATATTCGTTTGGTTGTGGAATATTCAGATCTGCTTGTCGGGGAATATTAAATGCGACGACGACTTGACCGTGTGTGGGCCCCACTGAAAGCGATTGGATGAAGAAAAACGACAAATATAAGTGGTTTAAAAATAACAGCGTAGTTATTCACTATTATCTTGTTAAAATACCCAATGGGTTAAAACATAGTAGTAGCATTGTATTGCACCAATTGTTGATTCTTACATATGAAGGCACTACTCAATAATGGTTACGATAATTATCGCTCAAGATTTTATTGAGTTAATAATCTTTGCGTTGATATTTTATATTCTTTGTTGTTTCAATAATTGTCATTACACATTTTTTTCATTCGGAAGCAATAATTCATATTATCCGAATAATATTATTAGATAACATTATTGGCAATGTCTAGAAAGTTACGTCTAAAGAGAGGTTTGGTCACCTAATTGCACGCCAAGAAGAAGAAATTCTTATTGGAAAGCCCCTTCCTCTGAGGGCGCACGGTCATCAATATTGTGATTCGTAATATTATTTGTGAATAATTAATTATTGATTCATATGATGAGGAAAATATTGATTTTATGTGGATATAGATGGAGAAAATTTTAATGTGACAATTGTTGAAAATTGAAATTTTATCTTTTTCTGATAAAATAATTCTTTTAAATATATTATTATATTTTAATAATATAATAATGGTGATATTTTTACAACGAATGTGGGATATATGAGTATACGAGGAGGAAGAGTATTTTTGTTGCAATAAATGTTTAAAACATGTTAAACATGTCAGTGGACCCCATTTATTGACTGAAATTTGATTATAACCTGTAAAATCCCCCGTTTGTGGATTTGGTCAATTTCTATTTGGAATTTGAAAACTTTCTTCTGCAAAGTTGCAGAGAATTGAATTTCCTATAAAAACTCGCGAGATTCGAATTTTCCGATAGAAGGGCTATTTATTATGAATTATTGAAGTTCCGAAGCTCCGAAATAATTGATTTTTGGAAGTTTAAAATATTTTAAATAATAAAAACGTTTTTTTTGTTTGTTTTGTAGGCTACAACATGTGCATAATGAGCTGAGATCAGATCTAGGAAGGTGGGCGTAGAAATCTTAATATATATATTAATATTATATTAAATTTTCTCGCTTTGGTGTTCTAAGCATTTTCCTATAAATAGGGTGCTTAGGTTAGAATTAAAATCACACCGTAAATCGAAGTTTTTCTCTCTATATTATCGAAAAGCGTATTCTTGTGAGTATTTTGAGTATACTTTGAGTATTGTTAGACGGTGCAAGTTCCTTCAAAGACTATACCCAGTATTCCAAATTTAGAAGTACTAATCTTTCGAGGTAAGGGATGTTATTTTCTTCTCAAATGATATTATTTCTTCAATATTATTATCTTTGAAATATTGGTTGGAACTTTTATCAAATTTGGAACTTTTTCATGTCGGGGTTACTATTCACGAGTTACTATTCATGAGTTACTATTCATGAGTTACTATTCACGAGTACTATTCAATGAAAAGCGTGAAGATGTTTTTTGTGGAATTTCTATCTTTTGGTGTTTGAGTTACTATTCACGATACTAAGACTATTCACGATATCTGACTTATTCAATCTAAAATAAAATTTCTTCTTTTTGCCCAAAATATCTATTCGGATACTAGCTTTGATTGTATCCATGTTTTGATCATTCTTGAATTTTACACCACTATGATTATTTTTGAGGTATTTTTTTGAACATGGATAAAACAAAGTACGAATCCTTAATCCTTAATCCTTGTCATTTTGTTTCTTTGGATTCGTTTCTTTAAAAATATTTTTCATCATCCTCGATCTTAAATGATGATATTTCTTGAATATCTTTGGCCTCAGTAGTAAAGATGAATGATTTTGAAGAATATCTTTGGTAGTAGTGCAAAGATGAGCAGTGTTTAGATGAACATGACCAACTGATGAATATCTATGGCTGTAGTGTAAAAGATGAATATTTGATTCGGATGTATATTGATTGATGTTACAGGATAAAAGATAGAGCGATGAACTTTTAAATTCATACATAGTAAGATAGTAGTTTGCATTCTCTACTTAACTCTTCTAATGAATTATTATTTCATTGCGAATATTGATTTAAAATTTGTTGTCTATTGTATTCTATTAGATTTTTTCCTGTTGTTGAAGACTAACGGTAATTTGTTGTATATTATCTTAGTCATAATATTCTTTCTTGGGCTAGTTGAGCTCACCCTTTTCCTTTTTGTTCCATTTTTTCTTCTCGGGAGGCGAGAATATAGCGAGTATTTAGCCTGGGGTATGGAATGAAGGTTTTAGAAAGAATTGTTTAATAGTCCTCACCATTTTTATAAAATAATGTATCAATAAATGTGATGAGGATTTATTTGAGTATAGATATTGTCTAGAAGATAATATTTGTATTCAAACTCACAGTTTTACTGTTGTAATAATAAAGTTGTAGTTATTTCTGTACCATGTATTGACAACTCAGAATGGGTGATGTATACCTATTTTGGGGGCGTCACAATATTTCATCCTTCATACAAACTCGTATAATACTTTGTATTATACTCGTTTTCATTACTTTGTACAATACAAAGTATCATACAATTATTACTTATTCCTTAACACTTCGCTTTACTTAACGTTTATAAATTAAGTCCACAAGCGAATTATTACATTTTCCATAACAAGATTTTTATTACATAATCCATCTTACCTTGTTATTTCATCATTACGTATTTCTCGGAAACTCAAAATTATATCTTGAGCAAATATCGATGGATAGTGTTTTTCGAAAAATTTCTCGAAAAACTTTTATTTTCGTCTTGGAAATTCAAAAACTTTAATTCATCCACGTTGCTCAAATACTACTACATTCTAACATCAATAGGTTATATAATGACATCCGTCTTGATAACACAAGGAATACGATTTTATTATTATTTAATTTAATAAAATCATTTTATAATAAGATCTGAATTTCTCGGTCGTTACATTCTTCCCCCCTTATAAAGATTCTGTCCCCAGAATCTCGTCTTACTTTAATCAAATAGATGAGGAAAATTGTTCTTCATCTTTTCTTCTATTTCCCACGTTGCTTCTTCAGCATCGTGCTTCTTCCATAATACCTTTACTGATGGTATTACCTTGTTCCTCAGAACTTGTTCCTTTCTATCAATGATCTGCATCGGTGACTCTTCATACGTTAAGTATTTCCCAATATGAATCGGCTCATACTCGATTACATGCTTATAGTCTGACTTATATATACGTAATACAGATACGTGAAACAAGTTATGTATTCGTTCTAGGTCTGGAGGTAATGCTATCATATAAGCTACCTCTCCCAGCCGTTTTAACACCTCAAAAGGTCCTATAAATCTTGGACTTAACTTTCCCTTCTTTCCAAAGCATATCTTTCCTTTCCAGGGAGATACTTTAGAAACACATACGAGCCCACCTCAAACTCTCGACTTAGTCTATGTTAGTCCGCATACTTCTTCTGTCTGTCCTGAGCTGTGATGAGACGCATCCGAATTAACTTTATCACATCCGCTGTCTGCTGCACCAATTCTAGTCCTAGCATCCAGCGATCTCCCACCTCATCCCAACACAAAGGTGTTCTGCACTTCCTTCCATACAAAGCTTCGTACGGAGGCATGCCTATGCTTGCATGATAACTGTTGTTATATGCAAACTCTACTAGTGGTAGGTGATCATCCCAACTACCCTTGAAATCCATGACGCAAGACCTTAACATGTCTTCAAGCGTCTAAATTGTCCTTTCACTCTGACCATCGGTTTGTGGATGATAAGTTGTGCTTAACCTCAGCTGTGTTCCCAACTACTCTTGCAAACTCCTCCAAAAGTTTGATGTGAATCGTGGATCACGACCTGACACAATCGATACCGGTACTCCATGTCTGGAAATGATTTCCTTAACATAATGTTTAGCTAACTGGTCTAAGTTATACTTGACCCTAATTGGCAAAAAGTGAGCCGACTTCGTCAACCGGTCCACTATTACCCAAATCGAATCGTACCCTTTTTGCATCGTCGAAAGTACCACCATGAAGTCCATCGTGATATGCTCCCACTTCCATTCTGAAATCTCCAATGACTGTAATAAACCACTGGGTCGTTGATGTTTGGCCTTAACTTTTTGACAAGTTAAGCACCTACTCACATACTCTGCTATTTCTCTCTTCATGTTTGGCCACCAAAAACTCTGTCGAAGGTCTTGATACATCTTAGTGCTACTAGGATGTATCGAGTACCTCGAACTATGAGCTTCTTTTAACACTTTCTCCTTTAATTCCGTCTCATTTGGAACCCAAATTCTTCCCTCAAATCTTAATAATCCCTCATTATCAAGACTATACTTATCATCTTCCTTCTTGGATAACCGCTTCTTCATTTGGTTACACTCATCCGTCTTGAGTTGCACCTCCTTGACTCTTTTTACGATGGTAGATTGCATCTCCGTCGCAAAGAGTAACTGCCCCGAATCACTCGACATCTTCACTTCTATTTCCATCCTAGCCATCTCTCGTTATTAACTCATTTGGAGCTGTTAACATAGACAAATTTTCCGAACCTTCCTACTTAAGGCGCGTTAAGAACTACATTAGCCATTCTGTGGTGATACGTGATTTCAAAATCATAATCCTTTATCAACTCCACCATCTTCTCTGTCTCATATTCAACTCCTTTCGACGAGTGAAGATATACTTTAGACTTTTACGGTCCAGATATATCTCACATTTTTCCCCATAAAGATAATGTCTCCATATCTTTAGGGCAACACTACCATCTGCCAGTTCCAGATAATGAGTATGATAAACTTTCTCATAATCCTTCAACTGCCGAGATGCATACGCAATGACTTTACCATCTTTGCATAAGCACACAACCAAGTCCTCTATCGAAGCATCACTATACACTATAAAATTTCTCGTGTCATCCGGCAATGACAAAACAGAGCTTCACTTAATCTCTTCTTCGGTTCTTGAAAATTGTCTTCACATTTATCTGTCCATACGTATTTCACCGTCTTCCTTGTTAAATTAGTCAACAAGGTAGCTATCTTCGAAAAATCTTGGATAAATCTTCGATAGTACCTCCTAACCACAGGAAACTCCGCACCTCACTTCGGCATTTTCGGTTGTTCCCAATTCATTACTACTTCCACCTTCATTTGGATCCACCGAAATCCCCTCTCGTCAATGACATGACCTAAAAATCGCACCTTTTCCATTAAAATTCACATTTTATGAATTTCAAGATATAACTTCTCCTTCCTTAGTGTCTCCAACACTAATCTTAAGTGTTTAGCATGATCTTCTAGCATCTTAGAATAGACTAGAATATCATCGATAAACATTAATTTATTTAACTTGTTCAAATATAGTTTGAACACTGTTCATCATATCCATAAATGCAGCCGGTGTATTCATCAACCCAAATGACATCACCAGAAACTCGTAATGACCATAACGAGTCCTGAATGCAGTCTTTGGTACATCTTCCTTCCTAACCTTCAACTGATGATACCCGTCAGTCAGAATCTATTTTAGAAAAATACTTTGCCCCTTTCAACTGATCAAAGAGATCATCGATCCTGGGCAATGGGTATTTATTCTTTATCGTTAACTTGTTCAACTCCCGATAGTCGATACAAATCCTTAACGATCCGTCTTTCTTCTTGACAAACAACACCGGTGCTCCCCACAGCGAAACACTTGGTTGAATGTACTTCTTGTCCAATTGTTCCTGTAGCTGAACCATTAGTTCTTTCATTTCCACAGGTGCCATACGGTACGGTGCCCTTGAGACCGGTGCCGCTTCTGGCACAATGTCTATCACAAATTCGATCTCCCTATCCGGCGGTAAACCCGGTAACTCACTTGGAAATACATCCATGAATTCGTTTACTATAAGTATTTGTTCCATGGTTGCTCCCACTCTTTGGGTATCAACATCATGGCATATGTAACCTGCACAACCCTTCCTTAAAAGTTTTCTAGTTTGTGTCATCGTAAGGCAACACGGACGTCCCGGCAATTTACTACCGTAAAATACTACAGGAGGTTGTTTCAACGTCCTGATGCTCACACATTTCTTTTGGCAATCTATAATTGCTCCATGGTTAACCAACCAATCCATTCTGAGAATTATGTCAAATTCTCCTAACTTTATCAGTATTAAATCTACCGATAACTTACAACCACGTACCTCTACGCAACAACTCCTATGAATATCTTCAATAGGAATTATCTCTTCGTTTGCTACCTTAATGTTCAAAGGTACAAGCAATTTTTCGGGAAATAATTCTAGTCTTCTAGCAAAATCACATGCTATAAACAAACAAGTAGCACCCGAATCAAATAGCACGTATGCATTTATATTGTTGATCGGAATAATACTGTGAACTACTTCCCTAATGCCACCGCATCTTGGACCGTCTATATTAAAAGTGTGGGCCATTGATTTCCTATTGAGTTGGACCACTACTAGCTAACTTCCCGCTATTAGTTCCCTTATTTCCTTCTATCCCCTTCTTCGGGCAGTTCTTTTTTATGTGGTCAGTTGATCCACATACAAAGCATCCATGATTTTTCTTCGGATTGGGACAGTTAAGCGAAATGTGCCCTTCCTGTCCACAATTATAACAAACCGCCTTTCCTTTGAGACAGACTCTTAAGTGAGTCTTCCCGCAGGTTTTACAGGCATCCATCCTCCTCTTAGAGTCCCCTTGTTTTACTCCGGTATTCCCAAAGTTAAAGCTCTTCGTCTTCTGACCGTTGCCACTTCCACTGGCTCCCTCAGTCTTGGTTCCTCCATCAACCTTACCCTTGTTTTTCTTATCTTTGTGTTACTGGCTGAGAACCTCATTCCCACCTTCGGCAATTATTGCCTTTTCTAGTATGGTTCCAAAGGAAGTACTTTGGAACACAGAGATTCGGCTATAGAGCCAGGGTTTCAAGCCCTGCTCGAACCTTCTAGCCTTTCTCACTTCAGTGTCCACTTGATGTGGAGCGAATCGTGTCAGTTTATTAAACTTGGCAGAATACTGGGGAACTGTCATATCCCCTTATCTCAATTCCAGGAGCCTCATCTCCATCCTCCCTTGTATACTCGTGGGAAAATAGTTCTCGAAGAAAATCTTCTTGAACCTCTCCCACGTTAGATTTCCTATATCGGCCCTAGCCTGGTTTGCCTCCCACCAGAAGTTGGCCTCTCCTTTCATCAAATAGGTTGCAAAGGCAACCTTTTGACCCTCCTCAACATTTGCTATTACAAATGCTTTCTCAATTTCTTTTACCCATGTCTAGGCTTCTATAGGGTCCGTAGTTCCTTTGAACTCCGGCGGACCTACACTTTTGAAATCCTTAAAAGTAGTAGCTCATACTACTCCATGAATCATGGGTACATTAGCCCCCGTTCTATTAAATGCAGTTGTTAAAAGAATAACGAACTCTTGCATTGGATTAACCGGACCACCCTCCGGTTGGTTAACATTAGTGCCCTGATTTTGTTGTCTCCTTCTTGGCGGAATTTTGCTGTTAAGAAAACAACACATCATTATTACTTTATTCTTGTTGGTTTGTTATTATTTGTAATTAAAAAACAACTTATACTCATTACTCAACATATTCCATAAAAAGACTTATATTGATTCATAACTTGTAGTATAACACTACATTGTTTACATTACTCAGCGTTAGTTGATTACATTACCATCCCGCAATTACTTTCCAAAAATTGGGATTTACAAAAGACTACCCTTTGTTATACAAAAGAGGTTTTACGTCACTACTAGATACGTAATATTTAAATATCTATTCTACTCTAGCTATTGCTAGACTACATCTGTCGTAGGGCATTCTCGAAATCTTCTTTGGCCGAATCCAAGAATAACATCTCTCATTGATAGTAGGTGTGGGTTTGCCTCGCTCTATCTCGATATCTAGCTACCCGTCGCTAGAAATCTACGTGAGAACTCCTATGTATATAGGACATTCTCTCCAACTTCCTCTTTTTAGTCTCAGAGCTCCCCGCTGAGCTCAAAGACTTCACATTTCAACTCTCGGACCTTGTCCTTAGCTAAAACTATATCATCATGCTCCTCTTCCCACATTCCTTCCATACTAGCATTGTCCTCACGGATAGCTTGGAGTTCCTCTTTCAACTCCTTAACTTCTTGGCAATAGTGGACATTAATATCCAATACCGACATAAATAGTTCTTTCATTGAATCCCCCGTAGACATTTCCTCTGTAGGTGGAACCTGGTCCTCTATAGGTGGAACCTGGTCAAAGGACATCACGTCCACCTCCTCCTCTAGCATGCGATCAAATATAGACATGTAGTCTAAATCTTCTGAGTCTCCCGACTTAATCGTCACCAACTCTGGTTTTACTATTACGGGATTTGGTAGTATCTCTACCCGATTAACTGAATCCTCACTCACTACATGTATATCTCTATACATATCATTTTCTCCTAACATCTACAATAAAACAATATAGTTTAATTAGTACACGTCAGTAAAATAATACAAATACATAACATAATATAATGCATTTTTATAAGGTTACTTTCCATCTTTTACTTCTTTATTCTTTCGTAAGGTTATGACTTAAGGTTCTACTTTCCCCCTTAAGTTTTATATCCTAAGCTTTGATACTAACTTCAGAATACCCCAAATTCGGGTATCTTCCAACCCGACAGATGGTGCTATACTATACAACATTCATACATTCATTCAATTGAAAAGTTTCAAAGAACGAACATAACTTCTATATATTTAAAGTAATATTTACATTTCCCAGGTTCTATACTCGTTACAAAGGTTCTTTGTCATAATATCGGTTAAATTACAACAATAGACCTATACTATTACAATACAGCTTAGTAATCTGCCTTAGCTTTTCCCTTATCCTTTTTCGATACTTCGGGACGTTCAGTCTTAGCTTCATTCATATGGTTCAAGCAAGAGTGAGCATAACTAGCTCAGCAAGTATAACAATTTAATAACAACATTCTTGACACATACAAATCGTATATCTTCAATAACTGAACAATAGTTATGAAGTAATATTGACAATTCAAAATAGCACTTCATCTTTTCTTTCAAAATGTTTTACAATAACAATAGTATTTAGTAAAACATTCACTCCGGTCAAAGACCTCGAGTATTCATTCTTTATTGGAAAAAGGACAACCCGGAAACAAGTCTGTAAGCCCGATATCACTTACGAGCACTTCTAGGTGATCAGCCTATTGTACTCTATGTTGATCAACACTACATCCATTAAATGTATGCACGTTTAAGCATTTAGCAACCTCACGTGCCTGTCGTTTAACCGACAAAACATTTGTTTAATATTTCAGTCTTCTTTTGAAACCCATATCAAGTAGTTGACAAAAGATAGCAACATTTGATAATACATGAATAGATTATCAATACATCAAGTCAAGCCAAAGGAATTGGCTTCAACTTCAACATACCTCAATTCATGCGAAAGAATACATGAACCTCAAAAACTTGTTAAGAGTGAACTGAGACAAGAGTTAGAATACTTGCCTTTAGCGTCTGCTACGGTAAATTAACTTTATGTTCAAGTCGTTCAAGTCTCTACAATACATGATCACATAATGCCTTATATTAGGTCACATATAATCAAGTATGTATATGACTATATCATTCCCTTCACTTCAATCTAACTGTGTATTAGATTCAGTTACTATTCGTTCCGGTTTATCATTACCCTTCCATTTATATTCGACTAGGTTATCTCAACCTTTACATTACATTCCTTAAGGTTTAACAAAGTTTAAACAATGTTACATTACCTTCCTTAAGTTATGTTTACTTTTAAATCAATTAGGTTTTCTTTTCTTTGTACTTAGAAACCTTCATTACTATCTTTATTACGAGATCAAGTGCTGTGCCAGACTTTATACCTACATCTTCATTGCTGCTGCATGAGCTCTTAATGTCATTGTCACGACTTCGCCATGCGACCAATAAGTAGGACTCATGGCAAACATGCTTGGCGCCAATGTCCAAAGTTTTTTTTGGTATCGTTTCATGAAGCTGCTTAGGCCACCATATATACTACTATAGTTCATTTGTGGAGAACTCTTGCAAAGGTGTCTTTGCCATCTTGTTAGAAAACAATTTCAGTTTTAAAATTTTGTGAACTTCCCGGACCCATAACTTCTTCGTTATAAGTCCAAATTGTCTTGTTCAAAAGCCTACGGTTCACAAATTATGTACTCTATGTGTTTATTCAAGAATTTTATCTATTTGACTTTGTTTATTAAAATTTACCCTTTGGCTCATTTTTAACGAAAACGATAAACGTTCGTAAACGTTCAACGCTCGTTTCTTTGTTCTATGTCGGAATCCGGTCATTTTCGAGTCCACAACTCTTAAATGCCAAATATGACTTGTCTCCATTGGAAAACAATGGTTCCGAGTTCAAACACAAAATTTGACTTCCATTCCGAGAATTTTATTTAATTCGACGATTATAAATCCAATCGTGCAAATTAAGCAATTCTTCCTTCTTATGATTTATTCAACATTACAAATGAACTTCATTTATCATGTGAACACACTAACATACTTAATACAACAACTTATATTCATTGTTGGATTTTGACTTATTCTTCATGAGCTTATAACTTGTCAAATTATAAACTACTTAAGATTTCATTGTTAATGACTTATGACAATTAAAGTTTCTTAAACATCATTTCTTATATGCTCTTAACATATAACTTAACTTAGGTATACATGATACATATGATCATATAAATTCTTTTATATTCATATCATTTCTCTTAATAAACTCCTTACAAGTTCATATTATTTTCACATAAGTTTATAACTTATGCTAGCTCAAATGACTTATTACCAACTTAATTGTCTTGAGTTCACTACTTACTCATTCATATTTCTTAATCCAACTTTTCTTATCATCCAATCATGGTAGAGATAGAAGATAATTGAGAAGAAATCTTACTCTTTTGAAGTCTTGGTAAGGTAGCTTTCTTCTTCTTCTTACTTATGGAAGTAACTTATTTGTGACTTAAACTTTCTAACACTTAAGCACTTTGTGATGTCTTAGATTATTTGAACAACCAACAAATGGCTTGTTAGCTTCCTCTATTTACAGAAATTGCAAAGCTAGGGTAGTTTAGTCATTAAACCATCCCACCTCCTCCTGCACCTCCTTACTATTCATTTCTTGCAAGGCACAAAACTTATCCTACACTTGGTCATTACTTCAAAGTCTTGGTCACCACACTAACTTGGTCACCAAATTACTTGGTCACCACTATACTTGGTCACCACAATAACCATATCAATATGGTTTTTCCCCATGGGTCTATTAACTCATGGATTCTAACTTGGGCTTGGATTAATAAATCCTTGGGCTTTGCATTAATAAACACTAGCTTGTTCATTAATCAATTATTGGGCCTCTTCCTTTAATTCACTTGGACTTATATTAATTCTTATCAATCTTTCCAAGTCCATTGACTTATATTAGTTCCTCTGCCAACTTTAGACATATGCATTGGCTGTAATCGTGGTGTCCTCCTGCACTTACACTACAATCGGATGTTTGATTGTAGGAACTCCACGAGTTTGAGTTGGGTGGCTGATAGGTTATCAATAGTACATTTTGAGACGTTCCTACTGACTATGTATCTTCATTTGGTTCGTCAGTGACAAAGTTTTAGGACTCTGTAACTAGTACATTGCTTCATAGTGTATTTCTAATGTTTTAGAGATGTTGTACTGTTAGCAAGTTACTACTCCTCCATAGTTGATATTGTCTTCTCAAAGAGACATAAATTCTTTTTCTTTGCATGTGTAGTAGAAGTCAGCCTTGCATATCTCATTCTGGCTGAAGTCATTAAGTCTTCTTGTATAGTAGAAATGAGTATCTTTAGGGTTGATCATTCTAAGATCATTTGACAACACTATGAACGTAGTCTTCCTTGTCATCTTATACTTGTAGATTTCTGTTCCCGTAATGAGTTCCTCATGTTTGATGCTCGATGATCCTCTATAGTGAGCTTCCTTGAGGATTCTTCTCTTATTACATGCTTTGCACGCTTGAGCATCTAAGACCCTTTTTCCTCTTTGGTTGAATGGCCTGCTTCCATATAAAGATCAGCAGCCTTGTGAGCTTCATTTAGATTAGCCTTTGAAATGCTTATGACCTATTTCAGATTTCTTTCAAGATGTCATCTTCAACCTAAGACTTGAATGGCGAGAAAGTTTGTAAGCATTTGAGTTTCCACCCTCAGTGTACTTTCTCTCTTCACCTTTTTAGGTAGATTATGATTCCTTGAAAGAATACTGTTATAGTTCATAAGGAGGTGCAACATGATGTATACAAATGTATTAGTGAGGAACCGTACCTTTCTGTTGTCAGTCTCTTGACAGTTATTTATCTTAGATATACTGAGGTTAGGCATTGATGTGCATAGTTTCTCATTTCCTCCTGACAACTTGTTGCTCCAATTGACCTTCAATCAATTAGTCGTGGTCTTGAAGATGAAAGCTAAGAGAATCTCAGCATCTTTAGTTCTTTGACATCCTTGAGTAGACAAAGTTTACATCCAGCTGCTGGTTGGCCAGACACATGTTTGAGAAGTTCTTCTTTCTTCTCTAGATAAACATTTCTTAGCATGTAAGGCCTTTTCATCTTTTCAGGCTGGTGGATGTTTGACTCTTTTCTGTTGATGTCTCTTGAGCTTCTTAGCCTGGTCTTTAGACTACAAGATTGAACGAGGGCAAAGACTAGTCTTGTTGATATGGCAATAAAGAACATGGACCAGTCTGAGCAGCTTCAGGTGTATATACACATTTACCTGTACACAATATTTCCAACGTGTGAGCTCATCTGCATATAACAAGTGACTTACTACTAAACTAAGTTTAGAACAATGTTTGTGCCTAGGATTAGACTCAAAGCGATTAGCTTTTGAGTATAGCATGAGGACCTGCCCTGGTACCAATTGTTAGTTCCCAGTAGGCACAATATAGATCTAGAAGGGGGGGATTGAATAGATCCTTTTTAATTTCAAATATTTTTCTCATTTTTTTTGTATTGCTAATGATTTAGCATATGACAAACATAAGAATCTTTTCAAGCACAACGGAATAAGTAAAAGATCCCCTTCATTGATATATTCATAATCATACATACATTGTTCTTAGAGTTAGTTCGGTTGTAAGAAGTTAAAACATACATGGAAGTTATAGCAGTTAATGTACATAATGTAAATGACATAAAGTAAAAGACACAAGGGATTTTAAGTGGTTCAGAGACTCAAGCTTCTAATCCACTCTTCTACTTTCAACTAGCAGGATTTCCATTAAGGAAGGGCAGCACCCTGAATCACTAAGATTCCTTCAAGGCCAACAGCCTTGGGACTTCAGTTCACTAAGAACTCTTCAAGGCCAGCAGCCTTGGAACTTCTCTACTTCCCTAGGAACTCTTCAAGCCCAGCAGGCTTGGAACTTCATTTAGTCCTTTTGGATAAGGACCCCTCAGGCCCTGGCTTCTTGTTGTTGTTATTGTTTGTTGTTGTTGGTGGTGCTGAACTGCTAAGATGTCTTTAAGCTTGATCATCTTCAATACTTAGCAGCTTGGTGTGGTCCTCTTTGTATTCTGCTTCGAGTCTGGACCACATCTTCTTTGGTACAGCTGATCTTCTTTCCTTCTGCTCATCTTCATATAGTATCAGCTGTGCACCATCACCATTTTGTGAACCCTTCTTAATATGTTGGCAGACATGGTTCTGCACTTGCTCTGGTTCAGCTTTAGGTTCATGGTGAATTGTAGAGTGGCTCTCAGGATCTGCCTTGTGCTTTGCCACTCTTCTGAATGCTATCTTCTTGTCCTTCTCGGCTCTCAGCTTAGATGCCAATTCAAGTGGCAATCTCATCTTTGTTGAGTGAAGCTTTGGTCTGTTCAAGTCCTTCTTAAAAGCTACTTCACTTCATCCTTCGTAGTCTCACTGTCACTGAGACTTGTTCTGTTAAGCTCAGGTGGAACTCGTAGAGTCAACGTTAACTTTGCTCTTGCCTTTACTAGTGGAATGTTCATCAGTTCTTTCGTTCTTAACTTCAATGTTATTATTAAGCAAAAGTGAGCACTATTGCCCACAAGTATAATAATGAAATAACATTTTAATAACATGCGAGTAAATCAAAGACATCTGAATAAAAGCTCAACCTTTGAATCAAGAATGAATAACATGAATCAAAAGAATTCTGAGGGTCATAAGACCTTGAACTATGTCCTAGGTTATCAAGGGTTATACTTGAAACCTTTAATATATAAGACTATGGACCTTTCTACTGTACTTAGGAGGATCGCCCTTAGTACCACATCATGCACAATATCTTAACGCTTAACGCACAAGTAAATCACTTTGCAGGGTTGTTCATCTCAGTTTGACATTCGAGTCCGCACCAAAGGAAGTTTGGTTTGGATAATTCATCAAGGGTTCTGAAATTTAGAACGCTCATCAAATATGGACTAGTCGAATCAATACGGGTTCGTTAGTCTAATAAGGTTAAATAATAATGATATTCAAATTGAATAATAATCTAAGGAAGTATACAATAGACAATTATTGTATAACTGAATCATGCTTTGAAAAGATAATTAATCTTTAATATATCATTTGAACTTGAACAATAGAAATGATAATTTACTCGAGGTAAATAATAAACTTGAACAATAATGACAAGTAGGATTAGGAAACTTGCCTCGTGCGTAGATTACACTTTAACTAAGCACGTTCTTTGAATTTAATCCTACATACCATTCACATTCACAATACCAGTTAATTATAACTTAACTAATCATCATAAACTCATTCTCTTTGTTTACTTTGATTATTAACTATACTTAGTTAATTTACTACTTTTTCACATAATTTACACATCATGAATAACAAGCTAATTATGTATTCAATAATTTAATCCACATGTAATTATGTTATTTACATGTTAAACCTCTATTTTACATCTCATTATACTTCTAACATGTTTACATGTTCATTACATTAAGTTACTAACACATTGCTAGACTTAAATATTTAAAAAATTCCATCTCTGAACTTTCTAGAGAGGTGGCATTGCGCCATCACATTACACTTGATCTGCACATTTGAGTCAGTATACTGCATTTTTACGGGACACATGGTTGTACTGTGGTGGAAAACTTGGTATGGCCACACGGATGTTTAGGCATGAGATCTGGCGCAAGTATGGCATGAAAATAGAAACTATTCTGCAATTCCCGAAAATTGCAGAACACAACCAAAAACTCTAATTTAAAATATTACTACACGAATTTAGACATACCCACATGTTATAATTCTTGGTATATGGAGGTGAAGACGAACTGGCAGTAAAGGGTTACACAGATGCTAGTTTCCAGACTGACAATGATGACTATAAGTCTCAGTCAGGTTTTGTGTTTTGCCTTAATGGTGGTGCTGTTAGCTGGAAAAGTTTGAAGCAAGAGACAGTAGATGATTCTACAACAGAGGCTGAGTATATTGCTGCTTCTAGTGCAACCAAGGAGGCTGTATGGATTAAAAAGTTCATCACTAAACTTGGTGTTGTTCCTACCATTGTTGATCCGGTTGCTCTATACTGCGATAATAATGGAGCCATCAGACAAAGCTAAGGAACCCAGATCTCACCAACGATCCAAGCATATACTTAGGCAGTACCATCTCATCCATGAAATCATTGATAGAGGAGATGTACATATAGGAAGAGTGCCAACAGATGATAATGTTGCAGATCCACTGACCAAGGCTTTGTCGCAGCAGAAGCACGACGGTCACACTAGTTCCATGGGTATTAGATACATGAGTGATTGGCTCTAGTGCAAGTGGGAAACTGTTAGAGTTTATTCCCTAGAGGCCAATTATTTGATATAATTGCTTAACGTTTTGATATTATATTTGATTGAATAAAGGAATGATTTTATTATGATTTTATTTACTGCGTTATATAAATATTAACATAATAAAAATCCTTAGAATATTGATTCAAATTATATAGTTTCAAGTATGTGACTTGAATATGAGATTATATATTTACAATTAGTATCATTGTTCTTAAATGTCCCTAGTCGAGTATCATTGTTGATGGGACAACAATAATGCATTAAGACTAGTATGTGGATTGACTGATGACCAAATCTCATTGGTCATAAATATATGAGATATTAAGTTAATGCATAGGTACATGTTAGAGAACGATGTACTGGACAGACCCACCATGAGAATTCTATGTGGAGCATCGAAGTGTCATTAGCGATTCTCATAGTGACAATGATGTAATGGTCCTCCGACCTGAAATCACTCTATTTGTACACTAGAATTTATGTACTTTGATATCATCAAATGTCACCTTTAATATGGTGGACTATAAAGGTGATTATTGGGTACATCATGAATCGTGTGAGGAATATGAGTGATCTAGATGGAATTTAACCATCCTATATATTAGGGGTGATATCCATAGGCCTCTTGATTGAGTAGGACTATGAAATGCATGGCCATGCTCAAATATTGATTTGTTTCATATAGTCTACTCATTGATCAAGAAAACTCAGATTAAATTATGAAGAGTATGACACATTCCATAACTCGAGTTTAATCTAGGATATTGAGGTTAAAAGGATTAAATTACATTGAAACATTGGTCACGAAAAGGTTGCATCGAATCATCGATCTTATTATTACTTGTGTAGCAGTGATGCATTACTAGATGCCGCTCACTATTTATAATTTTATAATATGATATTAAAATTATTGCCAATGTAATAATAACCTATAGGGTCACACACATAGAACGTAATTAAAAGGGAATTAATTTAAATTATAAAGATTTAAATATGTTAATATGATTGATAGTATTTAAATTACGAATTTAAATTAATAGGATAATTTATATATAAGTATATTATTTAAGTAAGACTTAATTAAGATATATATATATATATATAAATTCGGATTTTATTAAATTAGGTTTTGAATAATTCCTTTTAATCGCTATATATATGATATGTAGCAGCCATTTTTAGGGATTATTCATTAACCAAAACATTAGCCGCTCTTAGAAAGAGACTAAAGAGAAAACAGTTTCGAAAGTCCTCATCCTTGGTGGCTAGTACCGTGATTCCTTCTTCTGCAGATCGTAGGACGATTCGTGTGGAGCTTTCATGTGGATACTGTAGAGACGCAGTCCGTTTCAATTGCGTTGGAGATTCGACCGCATCCATTCTAGCTTTAAATAATTGGTATAATTTCTAACTTCTGAATTAATTGAATTTTTCGCATGGATCCTGTTTTAGGGTTTAAGAATTACCTTTAATTGGTTTATTTCCGCTGTGTTTCTATGCCGAAACCCAACATGACATGGTTATACTACTAACCCAATTCCATGATGTGTTTGCATGATCTCATGAAGACATTATGGGTTTTTCCACTGACATTGTCCTTCATCGCCTTACCATTAAAGAGGGATTCAAGCCAGTCAAGCAGAAGCTCAGGTGATTGAAACTTGAGTGGAGTTTAAAGGTTAAAGAAGAAATTGTGAAACAATTTCAAGCTGGCATTATCATGGAGTCCACATATCCTGAATGGATATTCAACATAGTTCCCATACCTAAACCTGGGGGAAAGGTGCGAGTTTGCATGGATTACCGTGATCTGAATAAAGCTTGCATTAAAGATAGCTTTCACGTGCCATTTATCCACATTCTCATTGATAATACTGCTCAATACAACATGTACTCCTTTGCGGATTGCTTCACGGGGTACCATCAGATTATAGTTGCTGAGGAGGATCGTGAGAAAACTGCTTTCATCACGCCTTGGGGAACTTTTGTTATAGACGGTTGTCTGTCGGCCACATCAATGTCGGAGCCACCTATCAGCAAGCTATGATGGCTCTTTTCCACGACTTAATGCACAAAGAGATAGAGATCTACGTGGATGACATCATTGTCAAGTCCCAAAGGGGAGAAGACCACTTAGATCATCTTAGAAAGCTCTTCAACAGGTCTCATAAGTATAACTTGAAGTTGAATCTAGCCAAGTGCGCCTTTGGCGTTAAATCAGGTAAGTTGCTAGTATTCCTAGTCAGCCACAAGGGGATTGAGCTGGATCCCACCAAAATCCAGATCATCATTGAAATTCTCGTTCCTCAGACAGAGAAGGAAATACGAGGATTTTTGGGAAGAATCAACTTCATTAGAAGGTTTATTTCTCAACTCATAACAACCTGTGAGCCCATCTTCAAGTTGTTAAGGAAGAACTCCTCCATGAAATGGAACGATAAGTGTCAAAAGGCCTTCCTTACAATCAAAGAGCAGTGAGTCAAAGCTCCCATTTTGGTACCACCCAGAGATGATGTTCCCCTGTTCATGTACCTGTCCATAAGTGACAATGCCGTGGCTGCATGTTGGGACAGAAAGATGATAGAGGCCAAGAACGAGCTATCTACTACCTCAGCAAAAGATTCAGTAGCAGTGAACACAAGTACACTTTGATTGAGAAGACTTGTGATTTAGCATGGGCTTCCATGAGGTTACAACATTACCTTCATGATCACACAACCCATCTCATATCCCGCGTGGATCCTCTCAAGTACGTGTATAGTAAACCCATGTTAAATTATCAGTTATCCAGATGGCGGTTGATCCTACAACAATTTAACATCGTTTACGTGACGCAAAAATCCATCAAAGGTCTAAGAATTGCGGATCAGCTGGCCGTCGCACCTTCAGGGGACTTCAAACCCATAGAAACAAACTTCCCCGATGAAGGGGTAATGGTAGTTCATCAACACCATCAGTACAATACATGTCATACATGGAAAATGTATTTCGATGGAGCTATTAATATGGAAGGCTCTGGAGCTGGAGTAGTTCTAGTATCCGGTACGGGGGAGCAGTATCCTGTTGCCGTCAAATTACAGTTTGTTAGCACCAACAACACAGTTGAGTATGAAGGTTGCGTCATGGGGCAAAAACATGCTAGTTCAATGGGCGTCATGCAGTTAACTACCTTTGGGGATTCAGAGTTGGTAATCAAACAATCCACGGGAATCTATTAAACTAAAGAGCTACATTTGCTGCCTTACCATCAGCAAGTTTTTCAGATGGCTTTGGGGTTCAAAGAGATCTCTTTTCTACACATTACTCGTAATAGGAATGACTTTGCAGATGTAATGCAACTTTGGCCTCCTTGATTCACATACCTGACAAAGAACACATGTCAAGCATCACATTTGCCCTGCAAAAGGCACCAACCTATGGGAACTATGTTGGAGAAGTATCGGATGAGCTACCTCCCATCCAGCATCCTTGGTATCAGCACATCAAGGAGTATTTACGGGAAAGATCTACACCCGCTGAGGTGAGCCTGATTGAGAAAAGGCGAATCCTTTGACTTGCTATGAAATTCTACTTGAGCGGAGATGCACTCTACAAAAGAGATGCAGGACTAGGTCTCCTCAGATGTCTGGACAAGGATTAAGCTCAGAGACTCATGGATGAGGTCCATGGTGGAGTATGTGGCACACACATTAGTGACCCCCTACTTGTTAAGAAGATCCTCAGAACATGACATTACTGGCTTACCCTCAAGGCTAAATGTGATGATCACGTCAAGAGGTGCTACCAATGCCAAATTCATGGAAATGTCATCGACGCCTATCCAAGGGAACTCCACAATATGAGTTCGCGCTGGCCCTTCTCAATGTGGGGAATGGACGTGATCAGGCCCATCAAGCCCAAAGCCAGTAATGGGCATCGCTTTTTATTCACCATGATCGACTACTTCACCAAGTGGGTAGAAGCAGCCTCCTTCCCCAGGGTTACCAAAGAAGTTATCATTGCTTTCATCAGAAATAATGTCATTTGTCGATATGGACAACAAGAGGTAATTGTGTCATACAATTCTAAGAACCTCAACGACAAAATGATGGAGGAGTTATGCAACAAATTCCACATCAAACACCTTAACTCCGTCATCTATAGTCCAAAGATGAATGGTGCTATTGAAACGGCTAACAAAAACATCAAGAAGATCATTCAAAAGATGTTCGCCAACCACAAAGGATGACCTGACTTATTGCTTCTTACTCTATTAGCCTACATAACATCAATGCACACTTCCACTGGGGCAACCCCCTACGCATTAACCTATGGGATGGAAGCTGTGCTACACATAGAAGTTGAAATGGAATCTCTTAGAGTGTTGATAGACGCTCAGCTGGATGAAGACCAATGGGTACAAGATAGGTATCACCAATTGTCTCTAATAGACAAAAGGCGAACCGCGGCTATCTTCCATGGTCAATTATATCAACAGAGGATCGCCAGATCCTACAACAAGAAAGTCTATCTACAACAGTTTAAACAACATGACTTGGTTTTAAAGAAGATCATTGACAACCAAGATCAGTCCAAGGGAAAATTCGCTCCAAACTGGGAAGGCCAATTTGTTGTCAAGGAAGTATTAACAGGAGGTGCTCTCAGATTACAAAAAATGAAAAGGCGATGAATTTCTGCAACTCATCAACTCGGACACCGTGAAATGGTACTATGTCTGAGGTTACCATCAAGCGAACATCCTGGTGTTGGATTGTAAGACCCCAACTTATTATAAATAAAATCGAATTTCCTCTATTTATTATTGTGAATAATAAGGTGATAATTTGATATAATACTTTGGTTATGGGTGAAATGTGCAAATTTTGCAAAATAAGCAAATGGTTATAAAATATTCATTTTTTCGGGGAATATTCATTTGGTCGTGGAATATTCTTTCTCGTCGGGAATATTAAATGCGACAAGTAGTAGACATTTGTGGGTCCCATAATGTATAAGCCGCGGATGAAGAAAATGACAAAGTTTGAGTTTTATAAATAACGACGTAATTGTTACTGAATTAACACTTTTGGAATACGGTGGTTAAAATACGATGTCTGGCGTGGTTGCATAAGTAGACGCAGTATTATTACTGATATTGTTGAATTATTGATTCTTACGTAAGAAGGCACTACTCAATAATTGTTACGATAATTACTTTTCAATATTTTATTTTATTGGTTCAATAATTTTGCGTTGATATTTTAAATTATTGTTGTTCGATAATTGTCTTTGCACTGATATCTCCATTATCGGATCAATAATTCATATTATTTGGAATAATATTATTAGATAACATTATTGGCAATGTCTAGAAAGTTACACAATGAGAGGTTTGGTCACCTAATTGTGCGCCCGAGAAGGAGAAATCCTTATCGAAAAGCCCCTCTTTCACAGGAAGCTACTGGTTGTCATAATTGTGATTCTGTAATATTATTTGTGAATAATTAATTATTGATTTATATGATAAGGAAATATTTATTTTATGCGGTTATAAATGATGGATATATTTATTGTGGTTATAAATAAAGGAATTAATGCTGAGGTGTTTTATCTGTATTTTGTCGGATTAGAAGTATTAAAAATCATCCGTTTGTGGATTTCAGATATTTTCTATCTGGAATTTGGAAAACCTTTCTTCTGCAAAGTTGTAGAGAATTCGATTTCGTATGGAATGGACATAAAATTTGTATTTTTCTGATAAACAGTCTATTTTCTATGAATTATTGAAGTTTCAGAAAATAAAATGATTTTTATTAAATTATGGGTGGGACCCACTTTTGGTTGGTGTTGAATACACATGTGGGCTGCTATTATTTTTTAGATTTGGCATGCTAGTGTTTTCAACAAAGTGTGCGTAGAATGGAAGAAATGAAATATTATTATTTTATTATTTAGCCTCCTTTGGCGTTCTAGCATTTTCCTATAAATAGACGCTTAGGTTAGAATTGAAAATCACACCAGAAACAAGTTTTCTTTCTCTCTATATTATCGAGCATATTTTTGTGAGTATTTAGATACTTTGAGAGTTGTTGTTCGGTACAAGCTTCCTTCGACTTTATACCCGATATTCCGATTAGAAGTACCATTATTTTGAGGTAAGGGATGTTATTTTCTTCCTAAATGATGTTATTCTTTCAATATCATTATACCGAAATATCATTATACCGATTAGAAGTACCGTTATTTTGATGTAAGGGATGTTATTTTCTTCCTAAATGATGCTATTCAACAAAAAATGAAATTTTCTTCTTTTTGTCCAAGATGTCTATTATGGTTACTATCTTTGATTGTATCCATGTTTTGATCTTTATTTTTGAATTCTGCTTCAAAATTGGTTATTATGGAGTATTATTGAACTTGGATAAACTGTAATCCCAATCCTTAATATTTGTTCTTTTATCTCACTGGATTCATTTTCATTAAGATATTTTTCATCATCCTCAGTCCTAAATGATGATATAATTTAATATATTTGGCCAGTAGTGCAAAGTTGAATGATTACCTAATGAATATCTTTGGCCCGTAGTGCAAAGATGAACAAGTGTTGAGATGAACATGACCAACTGGTGATACAAATGAATATCTTTGGCCTGTAGTGCAAAGATGAATATTTGGTTCAAGATGTATATTGATTGATGTTACAGGGATAAAATAGTGATGATGGACTTTTAAATCTTAGAAGATAGTAGAATTCTTTCTCTACTTGACTCTTCTAATGGATTCTTTATTCATCATTTGAGTTGTTAATCTAAAACTTGTTGTCTATTATATTTTATCAGATTTTTTCCCGTTGAAGACTAATGATAAATTGTTGTATATTATCTTAGTCATAATATTCTTTATTGGGCTAGTTGAGCTCACCCCTTTCCTTTTTGTTCCATTTTTCTTCTCAGGAGGTAAGAACATAGCATGAACTAGCTGGGGTATGGAGTGATGGGTCAGGATAGTTGTATTAGTAGTCCTCACTATTTTGGAAAATAGTGTATCAATAATTTTAATGAGGACTCCTTTTGAGTTTGTATACTCTCTATTAGACAATAGTTGTATTCAAACTCACAGTATGTGTGTTGTCGTATTTTTCACGACAATTATATTACTGAAGTTGTATTTGTTTATGTACCATGTATTTGGCGACTCAGAATAGGTGATGTATACCTATTTTGGAGGCGTCACAGTTGGTATCAAAGCTTAGGGATTTGATCCCTGGCTGAGATGTGAGACAAGAACTAGGAGGGGAAAGACGGGGAATTCCTTCGCTAGTATGATCTGACTAAGTTTATTTGGTATTTATTTGGTCGGTCAGAGTATAGGGATAATATATGACATGTCAATTAACCCTTGTTTTGTGGCTGTATTTGAGAATGGCAGCTGCAAATATTAACAATGAAGTGAATCAGACCGTGGAGACACCTTTAATCACCACCCAAGGGAACGTGCAACATGAAGGCAATATTCCTCCTGTAAACAACACTACCGAACAAATGATGAATGATGGGATGTTTAGGAGCTTTTTGCAGTTTATGCAAAACCAGACGAGGGAGACTCGTGCACAAAATACGGGTGGAAATGATAGCAATGCGCGGTTTGTCACAGCCAAGCAGTTCAAGGAGTTGGGACCACTAGAATTTATTGGAAAGCCGGATCCGATCAAGGCAAAAATGTGGGTCAAGCAAATTACCAAGATATTCGATGTCTTGGGATGCACGGAGGAACAAAAGGTTCCATTTGCCACCTTTATGTTCCGCGGTGAGGCAGACTACTGGTGGGAGTCTATGAAGCGTACCCGACTGCCAAGACTCAACATGTCATGGGAAACGTTTCAGAAACTGTTTAATGACAAGTACTTTCCTGAAAGTATTCGTCATATAAAGGATGTAGAGTTTATCAGACCGGAACAAAACAACATGACGGTGTCCCAGTACGAGGCGAAGTTCGCAGAGTTATCCAGGTTTGCACCTCATTTGGTTGAGAATGAGGAACGAATGACGAGGATGTTTCTGAGAGGTCTAAAACCCGAGATTCGGCAATATCTTATCTCTCATAAATTTTCTTTATATTCAGATGTTGTAAACATGGCTCAATTATTAGAGTGAGATAATGATTATGTTCAAGGCGGCAGTCATCAAAGCAATGAAAACCAGTAGGGAGGAAAACATTCGGACAAAAGCGGTAACCACTCTGGTGGTAATCATGGCCGTGATAATAGAAGGAGTGAGTCGGGAGGAGATTTCAAAAGGAGAAGGTACAACAATGATAATGTGAAGACGTCAGCACAAATATCAACTATTTCTAGGGGAGAGAACGAGCACCGATCGTTTGTTACAAATGCGGGAAAGAGGGACACATCAGCCCAAACTGCCCACAACAATCCAATGTGTGTTATAACTGTGGAAAGGAAGATCATATAGCTAGAGATTGTCCAGTTGCCAAACCAAGTTCAACGGGGATGGTGACTCCAAAGGCTATCCCGGATAAGTCAAAATCAGCGATTCCTGGAAGAGCGTTTGTCGTGACTGGCCAAAACGCAAGGAACCTGAATGAGGTGATCACGGGTAAGCTTATCATAAACTCTTGCGAAGTTTATACCTTACTAGATACCGGTTCTACACATTCTTTTATCTCCCCTGCTTGTGCTTAACGTTTAAACTTGACTCCGGAGAAATTAGACTTTGATTTATCAGTGGAGACTCCGTTAGGAGAAACTTTCATAACATCTACTGTTTATAAATCTTTTTTGATTCAAGTTGGAACCATAACATTACCTGCCGATCTTATTTCGTTGAGAATTCTTGCATTTGATGTGATTTTAGGGATTGATTGGTTAACCACTCATCATGCTAAAATTGATTGTTTTCGTAATGTTGTTAGTTTTCATATTACTAACCAATCTATTATGTGAATTCAAACAACCAAAACATTAAAGTCAATCACTATCATATCAATCCATAAAGCTATTCGTTTATTGAAAAATGGATGTCAAGATTTCTTAGCCCATGTGACGGACTTGAACAAAAACACGTCAGATTTGAATAATATTTTTGTTGTTAGAGAATTTCCTGAAGAACTTCCCGGTCTACCCCCTGAACATGAAGTTGAATTCTTTATTGACCTTGAACCTGGTACAAAGCCCATTTCTAAAACCCCATATCGAATGACTCCTATTGAACTTCAGGAGTTAAAGGTCCAACTGCAGGAGTTGTTGGACATCGGTTTCATTCATCCTAGTACATCTCGTGGGGGTGCCCCTGTGTTATTTGTAAAGAAGAAAGACGGGAGGATGCGACTTTGTATTGAATACCGAGAATTGAACCATGTCACTATCAAGAATAGATATCCGCTACCTCGCATTGATGACTTGTTCGACTAGTTGCAAGGAGCACAATTCTTTTCAAAGATCGATCTTCGTTTCGGATATCATCAATTTGAAGATTAAAAGCGAGGATATTCCAAAGACGCGCTTTGTAACTTCGATGCGGGCATTATGAATTCTTAGTCATGTCTTTTGGATTGACTAATGCTCCTACTGCTTTCATGAATATGATGAACCGTGTATTCAAAGAATATTTGGATCAGTTCGTTGTTGTCTTTATTGATGACATCCTCATCTATTCCAAAAGCCGTGAAGATCATGAACGCCATTTGAAGCTGGTACTGCAAAGGCTTTATGATAACAAGTTATATGCCAAGCTAAAGAAATGCAAGTTCTGGCTTGAGGAAGTAGCATTCCTTGGGCACGTGGTGTCAAAACATGGAGTATTTGTCGACCCGGCGAAGATTGAATCCATACAAAGCTGGGAGCAACCGAAGTCGGTGACCAAAGTACGTAGCTTTCTGGGCTTAGCTGGTTACTATTAGAGATTTGTGGAAGGATTTTCTCGAATCGCTACTCCGTTAACTCTGCTAACTCGTAAAGATACAAAATTCGGTTGGAGCGAGGATTGTGAGAAGAGTTTTCAAGAACTCAAGAGAAGACTCATTTTGGCACCTGTTCTGACAATACCATCTGGTTCGGATGGATTTGTTATCTCAATGATGCTTCGTGCAAAGGGTTAGGATGTGTTCTCATGCAACATGGGAAAGTCATAGCCTATGCCTCGCGACAACTCAAATAATATTAGAGGAATTATCCTACTCATGATTTGGAGTTGGCAGCAGTCATTTTTGCATTAAAGATCTGGAGACACTACCTGTATGGGGAGAAAGTGGAGATCTATACAGATCATAAAAAGCCTCAAATATTTCTTCACCCAAAAAGAACTCAACATGCGGCAACGACGTTGACTCGAGCTGTTGAAAGATTACGATCACACTATCCAATATCATCTTGGAAAAACAAACGTGGTAGCTGACGCATTGAGTAGAAGATCATATGCGGGTACGAGTGCAATTTTGTTAACACAAAGGTCCATTTTGTATGACTTACAAAGGATGGAGATAAAGGTAAAGGCTCCAAGTACCCACGAGATGATATCAAACATACGAGTAGAACCAACTTTAATCGATAAAGTTAAAGCTGCTCAAGATACGGACATAGAGCTGATGCGTATGAAGAAGAAAGTGCAAGAAGGTGCTATTCCGGAAGCAAGAATTGATGAAGAAGGAATACTTCGAGTCAACTCCAGACTTTGTGTTCCTAACGATTCTGACTTGAAGCATAGAATCATGATGGAGGCATACAACACACTATTTGCAATCCATCCTAGGAGTACCAAAATATATCATGATCTTCGATATACATTTTGGTGGAGCAATATGAAAAGAGAGATCACAGAGTTTATCTCGAGGTGTTTAACTTGTCAACGTGTAAAGGCGGAGCATCAAGTGCCAAAGGGTCCATTGCAACCACTTGAGATTCCAAAATAGAAGTGGGAACACATTACTACGGATTTCGTTACAGGTCTTCCCAAGGTTTCTCAAGGCATAGATGCGATTTGGGTTATTATTTATAGATTAACCAAGTCTGCACATTTATTGCCTACTTATTCCGTTGAACGTCTTGCTCGTATGTACGTGAATGAGATTATAAGATGGAATGGCATGCCAGTTTCCATAGTTTCAGATCGTGACCCAAGATTCACTTCACGATTTTGGGTTATCTTGCAGAAAGCTATGGGCACGGATTTAGATTCAGTTCGGCATACCATCCTCAAACGGATGAACAATCAGAAAGGACTATTCAAACTCTTGAAGATCTATTAAGACTCTGTGTCCAAGATTTCAAAGGGAGTTGGGATAAGTACCTACCATTGGTGGAATTCTCCTACAACATCAGTTATCAGGCAAGTATAGGTGTGGCTCCATTTGAAGTATTGTATGGACGAAAGTGTCGCTCTCCAGTATGTTGGGACGAGGTGGGTGAAGCAACGTTATTGGGACCAGAATTGGTACAAATGACTACAGAGAAGATCCAAACGATTCGACAACGTATACAAACGGCATAGGATCGACAAAAGAGTTATGCGGATCTTCATCAGAAGGACGTGGAATTTAATATTGGGGGTCATATATTGTTACGTGTTGCACCATAGAAAGGAGTTACAAGATTTGGGAAGAGAGGAAAGCTTAACCCACAATTTGTTGTTCCATTTGAGATTCTTGACCGAATAGGAAATGTGGCCTATAGACTCGCATTACCTCCAAGTATGTCTCGTGTTCATAATGTTTTTCACATATTTATGCTTCATAAATATGTTAAAGACCTGAACCATATTATTGAGTTAGAACCAGACGAGATAGCCAAAGATTTAACGTACGAGGAGGTACCTGTTAAGATCTTGGATAGGAAAGAGCATGTCCTATGCACCAAGGTTATACCACAAGTTAAGGTGTTGTGGAGAAACCATGCTATTGAAGAAATGACCTGGGAGTTGGAATCAGAAATGAAAGCGAGGTATCCTCACCTTTTCGAAACACCATGTACGTACGTCAATTTCGAGAACAAAATTTCATAAGGAGTGGAGGTTGTAAGACCCCAACTTATTATAAATAAAATTGAATTTCCTCTATTTATTATTGTGAATAATAAGGTGATAATTTGATATAATACTTTGGTTATGGGTGAAATGTGCAAATTTTACAAAATAAGCAAGTGGTTATAAAATATTCATTTGGTCGTGGAATATTCGTTTGGTCGTGGAATATGCATTCTGTCAGGGAATATTCCTAAGACGGCGCAACCATTTGTGCGCCCCATAATGGATAACTGTCGGATGAAGAAAACGACAAAGTTTGAGTTTTATAAATAACGGCGTAATTGTATATTAACCTTTGTTGGAAAATAGTGCTTAAAATACAATGTCTGGCGTGGTCAGACAAAGAGCACACAATATTACACAATATTGTTGAATTATTGATTCTTACATAAGAAGGCACTACTCAATAATTGTTACAGTAATTACTATTCAATATTTTATTTTATCGATTCAATAATTACTGTGTTGATATTTTAAATTATTGTTGTTCAATAATTATCACTGCACAGTATCTCCATTATCAGATCAATAATTCATATTATTTGAAATAATATTATTAGATAGCATTATTGGCAATGTCTAGAAAGTTCTGTGAAGGAGAGGTTTGGTCACCTAATTGCTTGGCCTTGATAAGGAGAAATCCTTATCGTAAAGCCCCTCTTTCACAGGAGCGACACCGTTGTCATAATTGTGTTTCTGTAATATTATTTGTGAATAATTAATTATTAATTTATATGATAAGGAAATATTTATTTTACGCGGTTATAAATGATGTATATATTTATTGTGGTTATAAATGAAGGAATTAATGTTGAGGTGTTTTATCAGTATTTTGTCGGATTAGAAGTATTAAAAATCATCCGTTTGTGGATTTCAGATATTTTCTATCTGGAATTTGGAAAAACTTTCTTCTGCAAAGTTGTAGAGAATTCAATTTCGTGTGGAATGGACATAAAATTCATATTTTTCTGATAAACGGGCTATTTTCTATGAATTACTAAAGTTTCGAAAAATAAAATGATTTTTATTAAATTATGGGTGGGACCCACTTTTGGTTGGTGTTGAATACACATGTGGGCTGCTATTATTTTTTAGATTTGGCATGCTAGAGTTTACAACAAAGTGTGCGTAGAATGGAAGAAATGAAAAATTATTATTTTATTATTTAGTCTCCTTTGGCGTTCTAGCATTTTCCTATAAATAGACGCTTAGGTTAGAATTGAAAATCACACCAAAAACAAGTTTTCTTTCTCTCTATATTGTCGAGCATATTTTTATGAGTATTTAGATACTTTGAGAGTTGTTGTTCTAATATAAGCTTCCTTGACTTTATAACCCTATATTTCGATCATAAAGTCTTAGTTATTTTGAGGTAAGGGATGTTATTTTACGCTATTTAAATGATGTTATTCTTTCAATATCATTATCTAGAAATATTGGTATGGATTTTATTGTGGAATTTCTACCTTTTGTGTGTGGGGTTACTATTCACGATATCTTTTGATTTACGAATCTGACTATTCAACAAAAAATGAAATTTTCTTCTTTTTGTCCAAGATGTCTTTTATGGTTATTATCTTTGATTGTATCCATGTTTTTATCTTTATTTTTGAATTCTGCTTCAAAATTGGTTATTATGGAGTATTATTGAACTTGGATAAACTGTAATCCAAATCCTTAATATTTGTTCTTTTATCTCACTGGATTCATTTTCTTTAAGATATTTTTCATCATCCTCAGTCCTAAATTGTAAGGCCCCGAATTTTATGAAATAAAAGTATTCAATTTTTCTTATAATTACTATTCAGTATTTTATTTTATTGATTCAATAATTGCTGCGTTGATATTTTATATTACTGTTGTTTTAATAATTGTCACTACACAGTATTTTCCATTATCGAAGCAATAATTCATTTTATCTGAATAATATTATTAGAAAATATTATTGGCAATGTTTAGAAAGTTCTGTCTAAGGAGAGGTTTGGTCACCTAATTGCGCGCTAGTAAGGAGAGATCCTTATTGGAAAGCCCCCTCTTTCCTGGGAACTGCCTGGTTGTCAATATTGTGATTATGTAATATTATTTGTGAATAATTAATTATTGATTTTTATGATGAAGAAAATATTTATTTTATGTGGACATAGATGGAGAAAAATTTTAATGTGACAATTGTTGAAAATTAATATTTTATCTTTTTCTGATAAAATAATTTATTTAAATATATTATTTTAATAATATATTAACGGTGATATTTTTATAATGAATGTGGGATATATGAGTATACGAGGAGGAAGAGTATTTTTGTTGCAATAAATGTTTAAAGCATGTTAAACATGTCGGTGGACCCCATTTATCGATTTGAAATTTGATTATAATTTGTAAAATCTTCCGTTTGTAGATTTCGACCAATTTCGCATTTGGAATTTGGAAAACTTTCTTCCGCAAAGTTGTAGAGAATTGAATTTCCTATAAAAACTCGCAAGATTCGAATTTTCTGATAGAAGGGCTATTTATTATGAATTATTGAATTTCTGAAGCTCTGAAATAATTGATTTTTGGAAGTTTAAAATAATTTAAATAACAAAAATGTTTTTTGTGCAAGTCTTGTGAGGTGGGCTGTTTGGTGGCTGAGGTTTTGAAGAAAAATAAGTGTGCGTTGGAATAAAAATTATATATATTAATATTTTATTAAATTTTCTGCTTTGGTGTTCTAAGCATTTTCCTATAAATAGGGTGTTTAGGTTAGAATTGAAAATCACACCAGAAACTGAAGTTTTCTCTCTCTATATTATCGAGCGTATTCTTGTGAGTATTTTGAGTATACTTTGAGTGTTGCTATACAGTGCAAGTTCGTTCAACGTTATTCTAATTAGAAGTACTGCTCTTTTGAGGTAAGGGATTGTAAGGGATAGTAAGGGATTTTTTAAGGGTGATTATGTTTTTCAGTTTTGTATTTTTCGGACCTTCAAAAATTCTGGAAAAATTTGAAATGATTTTTTGATGAGTTTTGTAGATTGTGTCCAAAAATGGCGATTTTTGGATGTATAGATTAGGAGTTATGGATTTTATGAGAAAAGACTATTTTAAAAGTAACTGTTTATAACTCCTTGTGATTAACTCCAAAATTGATGAAATTTTTATTGGGAGTACATCTATATAATATCAGTATACCGTACAAATTTCAGAATTTTTGGATAAAAGTATAATTTATGATAAATGTTTAAATATTCGGTGGTTTTGGCCATATGAAAAATAGTAAATGAATTTTTAAAATTTAGAGAAAAAAATATATGTTCAATATGGGACTATGTTATGCTAAATCCCAGAAAAGAAATATTTTTTGAAACTGATTTGGTATTTTTCATGAAAATATTCTAGTTATGAGTAAATGAATTAAATATGTTATGTGAAGTAAGAAAATTGGAAAATATGATTTTATGGTTTGAGAATCATATATGAGGTATATATCAGATTTTTGATGAGGGTTTTAGTTATTGGTGATGAAATCTTATGAGTTTGGCATTTTATGATGATTAAATGCATTAATTAGTAAAGTGTAAACAATTTAATTAAATTGTTTATAAGTTTTAGAAATGATTAAAATATTATTCTAATATTAATAATAATAGATTATGAGATTTCTAAGTGATTTATAACATTTGGATTAAGGTGTTATAAATATGGATATGAATTTTATTATGAAACTTTATCTTTTCATGTCGAGGTTACTATGCACGTATACGGTACTATGTACGAATACGGGGTACTTTTCACTACAAAATTGGTTTCTTTTTCTAACCAAATTAAAGTTGATTTATGAATATTACTCTGGAGATTAAAACTATGTATTGATTATATTGATTTTATTATCATATATAACATTTTTATAACCCTGATGTTGAAATTCTCTTTGACTTGAGTGTAAAGATGGGTAAAGTATTGGTATGATCGTCACTATGTGTTCTCTTTGGCCAGTAGTGCAAAGTTGAATTGTTGACTAGTATGATCATGACCATTGAATTTACAATGGAATATTTTTAGCTTAAGTGCAAGGTGAATTGATCAACATGGTTATAATTATGGTTTATATAAATTCTGAAATGATTTGTATTTCTTTGAGATATGAATATCTTTGGCCCGTAGTGCCAAAGATGACCTGTTGTTGAATATCTTTGGTCTGAGTGTAAAGATGAAACTGTTGATGAATATCTTTGGCCCGTAGTGTAAAGATGAATTTATTAGTATGATTATGAGCAGAGGCGTGATTTGGTATAACCATGATCTTTGATGTTTCAGGTAAAGACAGGTGATGAAAGTTATCTTCGTCCTGAATGCAAAGAGAAATTTAGAATCACAATTATGATTATGAGTTATACACGTGATTGTGGACAGGAATTATTGATTGATGTTACAGGGATAAAACATTGTTGGTGGACTTTTAACATGGAGAAGATAATAGACTTTATGGTCTATTTGACTCTTCTAATGGATTGCTCATTCCGCTGCAACTATGGTTGAAAAGTTTTATCATCTACCATATGTTCTAAATCTCTGATTTATTATTGATGAAGACTATTGATAATTTATGTATCTTTAGTTATAATATTCTTTACTGAGCTAGTTGTGTTCACCCTTTTGTTTCACAATTCCTTTCAGGTAATAAAAGTGTAGCTAGGTCGAGCGGGGGATAGCGAGGGAATAGAATAGTGGTCTATAGATGTTGAGGGTGAGGCGAACCCAACTTTGGAAGGGTGTTTTGTCACTATCATACAAGATGTCTAATGACATACAAACTCGTGTTATCATAAGACAAGGTTGTGTACATCCACTTGCTGAATATATTTACAAGCACTACCTATATAATCTTGGTGTTTGTTTGGAGTATAATACCCAATTAGAGACAGTGGAGATAATGATATGTCAAGAGAAGACTCACCATTGGGAAGAATATGATAGTAATCTTCTCGTTTTTCTTTGGGGTCTATTGGGTCAACCAAGGATAATTCTGTGGCCATATGATATCTACCATAACCTAAAAGCATGGCCTCCTATGTACGAAGGTTTCCTTGAGTACTTTCCAAAGATTCTAATTTCTAAAACAATTTTTGACTATACCTTTATGTAAGGTGTCATTCTGACGTGCTACATTTGGTATATATTTGTATCCAAACTCACAGCATATGTGTTGTTGTATTTTGCACGACAATTGTTGTAATAAAGTTATAGTTGTTTTTCGTACCATATATTTGGCGACTCAGAATGGGTTGGATGGAATGGACCTATTTTGGGGGCGTTACATAAATGATGATATAATTGAATATCTTTGGCATGTAGTGCAAAGATGAATGATTACCTAATGAATATCTTTGGCCTGTAGTGCAAAGATGAACAGGTGTTGAGATGAACATGACCAACTTGTGATACAAATGAATATCTTTGGCCTGTAGTGCAAAGATGAATATTTAATTCAAGATGTATATTGATTGATGTTACAGGGATAAAGTAGTGATGATGGACTTTTAAATCATAGAAGATAGTAGAATTCTTTCTCTACTTGACTCTTCTAATGGATTGCTGTTCCGCTGCAGTTGTTAATCTAAAACTTGTTCTCTATTATATTTTATCATATTTTTCTCTGTTGAAGACTAATGATAAATTATTGTATATTATCTTAGTCATAATATTCTTTATTGGGCTAGTTGAGCTCACCCTTTTCCTTTTTGTTCCATTTTTCTTCTTAGGAGGTAAGAACATAGCTGGAACTAGCCGGGGTATGGAGTGATGGTTCAGGATAGTTATATTAGTAGTCCTCACTATTTTGTAAAATAGTGTATCAATAATTGTAATGAGGACTCCTTTTGAGTTTGTATACTCTCTATTAGACAATAGTTGTATTCAAACTCACAGTATGTGTGTTGTTGTATTTTACACGACAATTGTATTACTGAAGTTGTATTTATTTATGTACCATGTATTTGGCGACTCAAAATAGGTGATGTATACCTGTTTTGGGGGCGTCACATGGATCATCAGATCACCAGTCATTCCAGTTCTTTAACCCTTACTACACACAACCTTTCCTTTTTACCCATCTGCCCCATGAGGGAAAATCACACTTTTCTAACCAGCAGCCTAGTTTTGGATCACCACATCCTTTTCTTTCCATTTGGTTTTGAACCCTTACTCAACTCCGGTTATCCCACCAGGGATTGAACCTTTCACACCTGCTGTTTTACCCAGCTAGGGATAAGACTTGTCACACCTGCAGTTTGTCTTAAATATGGGATCAAACTTTCTCACCCGCAGTTGGTCCTGAACTTGGGATCAAACTTTTTGATTACAAATCGTCCTGAACATGGGGCGAACTACGTCGACCTGATCTCCCCGATACCTGGGAGTATGTAGGCTACCATTTTATATGGCCTAGTCGCAATAAAGAAAAAAAAACACAAAAACATTTCTACACCCTTCTCATTACAAAAACAAAAATACAACACAAACATTCCCACACCCTTTTTGCCACATACAACTTTAAACCTCCACACCAAGTTCGAACTACGCAGACCTGATCTCCTTTTCAATAGGAGTACATAGGCAGCCATTCATGGTTCGGTCTTACCCCTACCAAAACACAAACACTTGTCAACGGTACTGGGATCAAACTTCAATTCAATACATGTCATCGGCTTCGGACCAAAGGGATGGAATTACCCGAACTCCTCCCAAATAGTAGATTTGACGACCATCTAAGCAGCCGTTGTGACTCGAAGAGCAATACCAATCCATAAGAGATGGAATTAACTAGGCTCCTCCTAAATAGGAGTACTGGCGACCATCTGTGGTGCGATCACTGTCAGAGAGGAAAAGCCACACTCCTTTCCATATTTCCATACAAAAACTAGTCCTAAGACACCAAGAAGATGGTAGGGAATACACACAGATCAATGATCCATTCTGAACTATCCTGAGATGACTCAATGTCCATCCATCAAGGAGGAATTTAGAATACATCAAGATCACAAGTCCTAAAAAAGTAGGCAAAATATCAAGCAAGTATCCAAGCATAACTAAAAGGGAAGTGATCAAAAATATATTTCCCTGCTATATATAATGTTGTTTGATATATACAATATGAGTTGTACATGACAAAATGGCTAAGCTAGTCTGTGCAGGAAAATACAAGCCCATCCACAAATCAGTGTATATGCGAGCTATCAAGCCCAACATGGCATCGCTATCAGTAGAAAGAGGTAACGATGTGGTCTACTATACAAGGGTATCCACACGAGCTAAAAAATCTACAACCATCTGTATGTTGACTCTGTGCTAATCAATGTACGTGTTCATCTCTGCAATCATGCCAGTTGTAAAGGACCTCACTATGCTATTATCTATGACGGCTACCTCCTGAGCAGATACGACACTATCCCTCTCGACTATCACGGCATCTCTGGCTTATCTGGCCTTATCCCGCTCAACAACAGCGGCATCTCTATGAGCTAATGCCTCGTCTCTCTCTAACAGAGCTGCGTCTCTCCCATCAAGAGTTGTCAACATCAAGGCTCTAGCCTGATCTCTCTCGAAGGTCATCAAATGGATACTGCTTTCAAATATTGTGCTAAATCTTTGAATCACTACTGGTCTTTAATCTTGGGAGAATCTAATAGAGATATTGACAACCCGGTAGATGGCTCCTACTCGGTGTATGAATCAATTTCCTCCACGGACTCTCCACCATCTGAATCAATACCCAACACTGTGGATACTACCGCAGCCGATGAAGTCTCTGTCTCCATCCACGTAGAATACTCTGGTGAACAACCCGGATGGCTAACAGAAAACTTAGCTATTTCACGCTGATCCCAACATGCATACACCCGGGATCGGTCCTCTTCTGATAGATGGCGAGAAGCTAAACGCTGACCTAACGCTCCCTCAAAAGGATGGTAGTCCTTAAACTAGTCAAACTGTGACATCACGACCAATGGGTGATAGGTAATCATGCCCCTCAAACCAGCTAGAGGGAGATAATAAATGCCCGGAGCATGAGTAATAAAGCTGTAGGGTGAGCTGAGCCCTATGCACTGTAGGATGCCAAATGGATCTCTGATCTCCGCCAAGAATACCGACCAAGACATAGCATCTGTACACTCTGATGGCTGAAAGTAGTAAGACATAGCTATATTATGGGTAAAACAGTACCCGTGTCGGTAGAAAGTGCCAATCGTTCTTAAGTGTGACATAAACCACACGTACAACATGACCAAACTGCCTGTGAATACCCCTGCAGGATAGGTGCTACAAAACGTGGCCGACCTCAACGTCTCCGCCATAATCATCGGAATGATGGTATGACCGTCCCTGAGAGCTCTCTCTGCCATGATAACACCTATGTATAGCTCATCCATATACTGGTGCATGTGTACATACGCCATGATGCACATCACGAATACATCCACTCTGGCCAAATGCCATTGATACTCTAGTGTGGTGAAATCCCCATAATGACGTGTGTAGCTGTCCAATGAGCCAAACATGTCTATCAGGAAACGCTGGGATAATACATGACCAGATGTAATCTCATCCTCTACATCGTATCCCGGTGAGGGTCATGAACGGCCGACGCATATCTCCGACAAAAATATGAGTGCAAGGTCCGTCTCAGGGAAAAGCCATCAATGGCTCATACTCCTGCAATGTAGGAGTCAGCTCCTGCATACTAAACCGGAAGACCTATCTCTCTGGTATCCAACAATCTAGCATACCCTCCACAAAACCTGTGGGAACGTAAAACATCAAGAGGGTCATGGAATGCTGTAGTGGCAGATCTACAGTCACCCTATGTGTAGGTGACATACTATTATACCATGACCTCAGACGGGAGGCTACCAATACTGGTGGGGTGTGATCTATGCGGCTGACTGTCGAAGAAGACATTTGTGTATGCCGTATCATAAGACCATCCAGGGGTTAATACTGAATATCTCTGGACATACATATATATGCATAACATGATACATGCATTACAGATAATAGATGGCAATATGATATAGGGAATGAAAAACTTTACATACATTCCTAAATATATCGTTATCTAATATATCATCTCTGTACAGCTAAAAATACAGGGAAATGGGGCACAGACGCCCTACTACTAATAGAGGCCTATCAAAAGATATAGCGAGAATGGGGCACATCCAACCAATATCTAACAAATGCCTATCAAAAGAGATAATGAGAATACAAATCAGAAGAAGATAATGGTGTCAATATCTACATCATTAATCCTGTCCACCTGATGTAACTCCTCTTGAGTCACTGAATCTCTACCAACAGGGATGTCAGGCCTATACAAGGGAGGATCTACACCGGCAAAGCCAAATGGGTCATCTAAGGGGCCAACGCCTGAGCTGGAAGGATCAAAAGTATCTGCCTCTGCCGGATCTCTGCCCAAATGCCGATAAAGAAATGTGCCTGGTCCAGTCGCTGGGTCAAACTGTCAATATGTATCAAATGAGTAGGATCTCGGACCCAGGCTAGCCAATTCGTCATCATCACGGATCCTGGAACCATATCCCCCATTAATTGAGTGGCGCAAGTATGGGCTCTAATGGTACGAGGGGACCACCAATACTGGAATATCCCCTGAGTGTAGGGACCATCTGACAGTGCAAAATTATTAACACTCAATAATGGGATATTAATGACGGGTGACTGCAACAAAGGCCAATAACGCCTGGCAGGAGGCAAGATTGGTATACGGATCTCTCATGTGATGCTCCTAATAGCACGTTCTCCTAAATAGAGCTCCCATCCTCCATCAGTAAAGAGAGAAATTCTATGGGTGGAAATCACATACTCGACACAAGTCGAGTACCCATCCTCAAATCCAATGGCCAAGTGCTCCCCAGAATAGGGATTCCATGTGATGACATCAGCTGTCAATAACTCCAGCTGTAGGCAACAATGAGTAAAATCCTCCGCTACACGGACCTCCACCAGTATGGAATGATGACATCGCCGTCCTCGTGGATAGGTATCCAATCCTAACACACTCACAGGATGCAAGCATGAGAGCCTCTCATAGGCCCAGAACTGTCAAGACAAAGTCAAACATCTGTTGTTAGTGAACACTCTTAAACCTGTACATGGGAAATCAAAAGAAAAATACTCACCAGCAGAAATGGGTATAATTGTAACCAAGACTTGTTCAAACCCTACGAACGCATATGCATGCCCCTGAGGAAATAGGGCAAGGTATAGGAACCCCAATCATACTCTCCAATATGGTCCACAGGTTAAGTGGTGCTAACCAAAGTGAATGACACCGTAGAAGAGTTATCAACTATGAAGCAGCCCCTAATGATCATCAGGAATAATTACCGAAGAATGCAATCCCCGACTCTAACATCAGCTAGTATGGGCTCACTCAACAGCCCACTCATAGCGTCTACGCTCAAAGGACCCGTACGGACGGTCTTGCCCTTAAGAGCCTTAGCCAAAACTCCTAGCAATGATCTAACGACAGTCGGGGTAATATCTGCCGTATAAGGCACTAGTGCCCCTCCAAACTCCATACCCGTGATAAATTGCCAATCCATCGGCATCATCATCACCTCACAATCTAGCAAATAGAGTGACTGAGTCTGGTGAAACCAGCTCTCAGACAATGCCATGGGGTAACCCCAGGGACAGCGGCGAGGAAGGATGGAAAAGAACGCCCCAAATCCCCAGTCATTCACAATCGCTCTATAGTCAGGATGCAGAGCCTGGTACATAGAGTGAATGTTGAGCCAGTTCCCTCCAGGCTGTGTAAAAGACGGGAACCAACATGAAATGCAGATCGACATCAAAATCCTTAACTCCTCGTTAATAGGAAAGAAGAAAGATTAAGATCTCACTTTATACCTCATTTGCGTGCAAGTACATCGAGGGATGTCAACTCAAATCACCTAGAAGCTCTGGGTTTGCCACCTGAATACTTGGGAGGTCCCTACAGGAAACATGTGCAGTAGGAGCGGGGTCCGCAACCGGAACATCATCTTTTTCGTCCTCGACGTCCAGCACATCAACCTGGACTAGATGTATCACCGCCTCCACCAACCACCAAGGCTGTCTAATAGAACAGGGTTGGGGCACTTCAGAGCCCTCCTCCGTACACCAGAAGTGGTCCTGCAGGAACTACTCGGCTGATCCAGATCCATAATATTTGGACAAAAGTCTCCAAATCACCTTAAAAAGGGTGTGGTAATTTTAAACCTGGAGATTTCTTTTCAAAATGCATTTTTATGACTATATGCATGAATGTATCACTTTAAGATACGTCTACAGTGGAGTTAAAATGCATGGCTACTCAATGCCTATATTTTGAAAACTTTTTGCCATAGTCCCCCCTTGTAAATAGGACTATCCACATGCACATAGGCATGATTAGGTGGCCATTCAGTAGCACACCTACCCACAGTCATATACATACAATATGTATTAAAAAGTCAAAGTCATCAATCCATAAAGGTAGTTTAATTACTAGGATTACTTTGCATTTTTACCTTCTGCTCATTTGTCCTCAGATAGGATAAGAAATAATAGAAAAAGGTGCCAATTTGACTGTTTCAAAAGTCAAATTTTTTTACATCATAATGTTCAGCATGGTTTAATACTAACATTTACTATGTTAAATATTTTTTATCAAGTCATTTGAGCATGCATATTCACTACAATATATTTAGATGCATTTCTTGTGATAAGTCATTTTCCAACGGATAAAAACTAGAAAAAAAGATATGCATACGTTACCAGGACAGTGTAAAACACTTGTACGATGACAGAATTTGAAGAAAGACGTCTGTACTCAGCAGATCTGAAGAAGAGCTCTCAGATTTCCTTCGCGATGCTACTTATAAATGACTTGGGAAATCAATCTGTCCATGTAAGGACATTTACGGTTGGCCGCAGGTCCACATCCGGTTGCTATAGGTGTACCTATGGTACCCCTACTTGGGTCCCACCCCTCTGGCTCGATCTAGTTCGAGTTGCAAAGGATTACTCACAAGCTGAAAAGGCCAAATCAGGAATAAAAACGCTACGCAATTGAGTAGAATAGCTTAAAATTCTGGTTGTCTCAAACTGAACCGTGGGTTTACACATCACTCATTGGTATTCGCTCGAGCATAGGGTACACTATGCCGATGATCTTAGTTGTTACAAGTTACACACGGTAATTCCTTATGCAGGTCCAATGCCGCCAATTTAGGGTTGTCACCCAAATCCTTTCGGAATCCCTAGCGGGGGCATCATACATTTTCAAGCAATAACCCTGATGGGGGCATCACGCATTTTCATCTGTCCAAATACAGAAACCCTGATGGGGGTATCACGCATTTTTCGATGATGCACACGTCAGCGAATATCAAACAGAACACCGGTAGGGGTGTCACGCATTATCCGTTGATGCACAAGTCACTGAAGGTTAAGCAACCTTGACAGTTTGCCCAACAGGGATATTATCCGGTGATGTACATGTCAACGAAGGTCAGGCAACCCTGACAACACGAATTATTGGCAGTAACTCCGGAAGAACATTGATATGTCCTGGCGATACAAACCAGGAAGGATCATCCTCGTCAGGGAGGTCCAATGATGGAATATGTTATACACATCCTCAAACAGACAAGGCTACATCCACACAGAGTTTCTTGTACATGAGAGATGAATCCTCAGTATAAAGTATGTATCAAGGATTCAAGACTTTGGTGATAACCCTAATGTCAACAATCCCAAAGATTCATGGTAGCTGTGGATCACACGTCCATGACAATTCATTACGTTGTTTATCTATTGCCATCCCCGGTAGAAGCAACAGGGAGCCGACAATCTTCACACCATGTTGGATAATAATCCAACAAAACATATACATCATACATTTGCATCATGTTGCTGCACATGACATCAAGTTTATCTTGTTGCATTTCAAGTGTCTAGGATTCTTTATCCTTTCTATGCCATTGCATTGCATGAATATGATAAAGAGGGGCATCTGTGGACACTCGAAATTTTTTGTACACCTGTCACTAACATTGCAGGAGGGAAGATTCGTCTTTCAGAAGTAACCTTAGAAGATACTGAAGTTCAAATACCGGAGATTCCAATTGAGAGGACAATTATGTCTCGAAAATAATCCCGAGATGCTTAGTTCCAGTTTCAAAAAAAACATCGGGAATAGCCGTGCTAACCTTGGAGATAACCCCAAGGAGTGCAGTTGCAGTTCCGGAGATAACCCCAGAAATGCTTGTTTCAAATGCATGCAGTCGGCTTCAACCTTGGAACTCACACCGAGGCACTCAGTACAAGACCCGGAGATAACATCGGGAAGATAAGCACATCTCAGAGATAACCAGGAGGACCTTCAGTAATTGCAGCATCCCAATCTCAGAGATAACCCTGAGCAACGCCTACTTTATCAGCCCAAACCGGAGATAACCCCAGTGAGGGGTAAAATCATCATTTTGCCACCTCAACCCTACATTGCACCGTCTTAACAACATACATACATTTCTACACAGTAATGTCCCATAAGAACCAAGGAGGTCCAATCCCGACTGACTACTACGCCAGGCAGCACACCGGATAGAATTTGAAGCTTGAAGACCAAGGGCATGGTCTCATCTTCCTAACTTCGTACAACCTCTAATCCCATGTCATGGCATAGCTCTCAACAACGGCGGTCCAAAATAGGTCTTATACACCTTAATTGGATGCCCAAATTGTAGTTCTAAAAGTTTGAGCGGACATCACAGTGCACATATGCACGTACTTTGAGATGGCGAGACCCGTAGAGCCCAGGGCACCCCGGGCAGCCACAGGTACATCTGCGGCTAGCCGCAGGTCCCCCCTCTATAAATAGAGGGCTTGGGGTGGCCATTTTATAGAGAAAAAAGGCGAGGAAGCCATGTCCAATTTGTTGTGTACACACCCTAAACTGAGTGCTTTCTCATTTTAAACACATGTGAGCTCATATATAGCTACTATTTTTACCGACGGGAGCCGAGTGTTCATCCCCTTAAAGTTATAGAAGTCTTCTTTGGCAATCCACTATAAGCCTTCTAACACACTTTAAAGCTTTTCTCTTCATCTTTGCACACACCATTCTTCACGTTGAGAGTCATGTTGTGTGTGTATGCCCGAACTTCGGTCTGTGGTTTCATTTTAGTTTGTATATACATACATATATAAATACATATATTTATATATGGACTAACATTATCGAGTTATGCCTCGATTGAGCCTAGACTTATGTTTGGAGCGTTTATTTGCTTTTTATATATATATATATATATATATATATATATATATATATATATATATATATATATATATATATATATATATATATATTCATCGAAATGAGTTCGACACACATTTCATATATATAAAGTATATATATATATATATATATATATATATATATATATATATATTAATAACAATTGTTGTCGAACTTTGTTCGATGAGCACAGATTTCGTGATCCGGTATATATATATATATATATATATATATATATATATATATATATATATATTACTTTTCATCCCGCCTGGAGTTTACTTCGTGGCGGTTGATTGTTTCCCATGAAGGTGCTTCGTGGTTGTTGATCATGTTTGTATATATATATTTATAGCTTATATATATATAATTGCTTACTGCTTCCATATAAATTGCGGCATCAAGTGAGCCTAGGAATCATGTGATCACATATTCAGTCTACTAGATCTAGATTCGGTTCCCGTGATGGACATTTTCAGCTGTAAGTAGCTTATAAATTTATTCACGGTGTTTGGATTTTCCTCAGATGGTTTTCATGCCCACGAGGAGTTCGGCACTACTTTGTAAATTATTTTCTCGAGGATGCTTTGCATCTCAAAAATTAAAAACAATCAAGCCGAACACTTAATAAAAAATGGAAGTGTAAAAGGTCTCAATTACAATTGAGCATAAGGGTCTGAAAAAGCTTTTTTACAAAACATCACTGCCATATCTTGTTTAAAACTGATTTTTTACACAAATCCAAACCCTGTGTATATAGGTGCGAACGAGTCCTCGCACTACTTCCATATAACTGCACATTGACCCAAACACATACACATTCATATAATAGTTTCTTGAAAAGTGGCGGTCACCGTGGTAACACGAATGTTGGGGGGTGCCTAACACCTTCCCTCTGCATAATCAAGCCCCTAAACCTTAATTAATCTCGGTTTCACAGACCCGTTTAGCAGTGTCACATCACTGGGTCAATGTGAAAACCTTTTCTCAGTTGTGTTGGTACAACCATATAAAAAACCAATTGGCGACTCTTACAGTTCATTCGTCGACATATACATGTCGGACCTTTTCACAACTTGTTTTTTCAAACAAATCTCACCTAACATGAGAACACCAAAGAACAAGAGCAGAAAAGGGATAAAAAAAATCCCGACGTCGACAGACGTTGGTCATCTCCTTAATTAGAACATGTTACGTTATATGCGGGGGATCACTACAGGAAGTATACCACATACCTTGATTGTTACTCACTTATGTGCTCGGGCAGGAATTAGGTGGTCTGATGAACAACTACAATTTCCAAGTCAGGATATCACTCACGCCACGATAGCAAAATTCGAAGATTGGGAAGGAGGTACCCCACACCCAAGGGGTAAGGGTTTCATCCTTCGTCCCGCATCATCTGCACCATCACTGCAGCCTTTAAGGTCCAATGAAGTAGGCACGTCAACTAAAGCCACGACAACTACTGACGATTAACATCCCTAAAGGTTGGAGAGGAAGGTTGACGCTATGTACGTCAACTTTGCTGCATTTGCCAATAGTTTGATGAGGTATCTAGCATAAACATTCGCGTAGCAGGGAAACATGCTTGAGTACCCACAATTTGGGACAGCCATGCCATATCCACCGCTGGATTCACCACCCAAAGATGGTGGTACAACTGATAACAAGGGGAGTTCCTTTAAACCATTTACCTTCATTCATAGAGACAATGAATAGTTTAAGTTTGGGGGTATTGGGTAGTAGTGTAGTTGCATATAGTTAATTTCCATATTTTTTGCATGTTTAATTGTTTAGTATGTGTTTAATTAATAATTGCAAAAAATTTATCTGTTTTTAATGATTATTATATGTTTTAGTTATGTGTTTAGTTGCATGTCCCAAATACCTAGCTTTATGGAGTTTTAGTCTAGCCAATGATGAAATAGAATTTTGAAGGATTTTTGAAGTTAGTGGATAACATGAGCTCAGTTATAATGTTTTACATGATGTAGTCCATGCTTGTTGTTTAGATGCTTTCGGTTAGCACATACGTGTTCACATATTCTTGTTGGTATAAGAATCACGTGTTTTTATTGCTTAGTAGAAATTGTGGTTTTAAAAATAAAATTGTGTAGAAAGTGGACTTAGGCTCTGAAAATATTGATAATCAAACTTTGGGAACACATGGGTATGCTTATTGTGTATATAAAAAAACAAATAGTGAATAGATGATCTGGGTATGCTTATTGTATGTGTTAGAGTTTATGCCCTAGAGGCCAATTATTTGATATAATTGCTTAACATTTTGATATTATATTTGATTAAATATATGAATGATTTTATTATGGTTTTATTTACTGCGTTATATAAATGTTAACATAATAAAATTCCTTAGAATAGTGATACAATTTATATAGTTTCAAGTATGTGACTTGAACATGAGATTATATAATTACAATTAGTATCATTGCTCTTAAATGTCCCTAGTCGAGTACCATTGTTGATAGGACAACAATGATGCATTGAGACTAGTATGTGGATTGACTGACGACCAAATCTCATTGGTCATAAATATATGAGATATTAAGTCAATGCATAGGTATGTGTTAGAGAACGATGTCTTTGGATGGACCCACCATGAGAATTCTATGTGGAGCATCGAAGTGTCATTAGCGATTCTGATAGTGACAATGATGTAATGGTCCTCTGACCTGAAATCAGTATATTTCTACACGAGAATTTATGTACTTTGATGTCATCAAATGTCACCTTTAATAGGGTGGACTATAAAGGTGATTATTGGGTACATCATGAATCGTGTGAGGAATATGAGTGATCTAGATGGAATTTAACCATCCTATATATTAGGGGCGATATCCATAGGCCTCTTGATTGAGTAGGACTATGAAATGCATGGCCATGCTCAAATAGTGATTTGTTTCATATAGTCTACTCATTGATCAAGAAAACTCAGATTAAATTATGAAGAGCATGACATATTCCATGACTCGAGTTTAATCTAGGATGTCAAGGTTAAAAGGATTAAATTACATTGAAACATTGGTCACGAAAAGGTTGCATCGAATCATCGATCTTATTATTACTTGGGTAGCAGTGACGCATTACTAGATGCCGCTCACTATTTATAATTTTATAATATGATTTAAAAATTATTGCCAACGTAATAGTAACCTATAAGGTCACACACAAAGAACGTAATTAAAAAGAAATTAATTTAAATTGTAAAGATTTAAATTTGTCAATATGATTAATAGAATTTTAAATTACGAATTTAAATTAATAGGATAATTTATATATAGGTATATTAATTAAGACTGACTTAATTAAGATATATATATATATATATAAATTTTGGATTTTATTTTAATTGGATTAGGGTTTTGATTAATTCCTATTAACTACTATATATATGATATATAGCAACCATTTTAAGGGATGATCATAAACTCACAAACCCTAGCCGCTCTTAGAGAGAGACTAGAGAAAAGTTCAAAAATCTTGTTCCTTTGGTGGCTAGTACTGCAGCTCCTTTTATTGCAGAATCGTGCGACGGTTTGTGTGCGTTCGTGTGGATACCGTAGAGACGTAGTACCGTGAGGAATTGCGTTGGAGATTCGGAGCATTTCAGAAAATTCTATAATAGGTATAATATCTAACTACTGAATTAATTATTTTTCTCATGGATCCTGTTTTATGGTTTCGGAAATTGCTTTAAAATTTTAATTTCCGTTGTGCATTTCTGTGCCGAAACCCAACAATATATAGTGTAAATAGATGATCTGGGTTTCTATATAGTGAATCCATAACATCTAGATGCACGAATTTGAAGTTTTTCAAAATCTGGAAAAGTTTAAAAATGTTGTTTGACAACGAATGTCAGACCTCATAGATCATTACTTGTTATGTGTTTTAGTGATTTAAAGGTTTGTAGTTGTAGCTTGTAATGTTGTTAGTATTCTGAAAGTGGAAGCAAGAACATTGAATGTGTATATCAAAAGTTATTCACGGTCAAAGTTCGTTGATCAAACACGAATTTAGTTTTCTGGGTAACCCAGAAAACTGAAGAACGTGTTCTGTCAATGACTTAGAACATGTCTTCTGACATGGTTTGACTGGACAGTATCTTGGGATTTTGTTGTTGTTAGATTGATTTTAGGTAATAGATCTGTTCACTGGCATGTATACTACAAACTGAAGCCATTAAATCACTAAAACATTGCATAGATTTCAAGTTGTGGAAGCCCAAAGTAGGCTACTCGAACTTATCTTCATTTTTGGGTAACCCAGAAAATGAAGAACAGCTCTGACAGCTACTTTGCAAGCTTAGATCTCATTCGTGTTATGTTGTTTAACCATGATTGTTGTTGATACTTGTAGTATTACATCAATACTACAAGATCAATATCTTAACTTGCCCAAAACTTCATAACCTGATAATTGTTGTTGGTCAAACATAGCCCCTCGAACATTGTCCATGAATGTTCTTGGTGCTCAAAAACACCTTAGGCAACACTTTCTGTCGCTAAAAGCTATAGCGACAGATTTAATAATTTTATTTATTTTAATTTCCAAAAATCTTTTAAAAATAGAAAATAATTTCTGAAAATTATAAAATTAGTTTTAAAAATTATTTTAAGTTTTAAAAATTAACTTTTAATAATTTAACATATTTTTCATAAATATTAGTGTTTATTTGAATATTATTGATATTTAATTTATTTAATAAATGTATTAAAAATTTAATTAAAAGAATTTTAATATTATAAAAATCATTTTAAATGAAAATAAATAGTCTAATAATATTTTAACTTATAAAATGTGACTTTTAATATTTTAAGAAAAATTTCATTAATAATCTAATATTAATGATATTAGATTTATTTAATAATTATATTAAATAAATAGTTTAAAAGCAGTTTTATTGATTTAAAATCATTTAAAAAGGATATAAGTGATTTAAAAATATTTTAAGTAATAATAAATAACTTTTAATATTTTGATGAATAATACATTAATATTTAAATATTAATGGTAATTATTTAAAAATGAATTTAAATGTTTTAAATATCATTTAAGGGTAATACAAATGTTTCAAAAATATTTTGAGTTATTATAAATAACTTTAATATTTTGGCGATGGTTTCATTAATATTTTAATATTATTTAAATATTAATGATAATTGAATTATTTAACATTAAAATCATGTAATAATGATTATAGTGTTTGAAAAATCATGATAAATTATAATAATTATTTAAAAAAATTATTATAAGTCAATTAAAAATAATATGAATGATATTTGAATTATCTAGAATAATATTTAAAATACAGATTTGAGTTTTATTAACAATAAACTCGATAATTACCCGATAAAGTCGTCGGTACACCGAAATGCTACCGAAATTGATTCGAACCTATATAGGTTGACCTGATAAGTGTCTGTTTATGATCTAATGACTGATAAACATATGTGACAATGTGATTAAGTTATGTGTTGACTGCAAATAGTAGTACAATGTGTTATGATATTATTCTAATCGAAAGAATAATCTTATTAATGATAGGTCGTTGTATTAAAGGGAGAACTAAGTTGTGTACTGTAAGCAGCAGAGCAGATAAGTATCTAACCATTTGCATTTACTTTATGCAATGGACATGTGTAAGCCAGTTTCAGAACTATATTATTATTGTTATAATTCATATATCTATACCTTTGTAGATATGTCAGTTCTTGAATTCTATCCGATCATTATTTATCATTACATTATTATTATATGATCCAGATATATATTATGTTTATTAATTTCTAAATATTGTTATACAAGTGTCCTCACTTGGATAATTGTTGTACTTGTTGATACATACTTATTAAATTCTGGTATGTATAAATTGATTAAAAGATGTCTAAGCTATTTGACTCGGCTGGACATAGATTTAAAAATAGCGTTGAGATATGTCTTAGTTAATTATTCTAGCTAGACGAACATTTGTTAGAACTTGATAGGTTCGAGAAGAGAACTCAATTATTATAGACAGGTCGATGCCAATTATTTCAGCTAGATCAAGAAAGCTATTAGATATTGAAATTATAGAATTTCGTTGTTGTGATTCAAATTTTGTTTATAAGACTGAGAAGAACAACCTTTTATACAAAGGGAACCTATTGGTCGTATATCCGGCCATTGTGCGCGTGTAAGTATTATGCATAATATAGGGTACAAGGAGTTAGCCGCTCTAAGTACTTGCTGGGGGTATGATTTAATCTTTATGGTTATCTGATACACCTGGGTATATCAAAGTAAATATTTGATAGTTACTCGAGAAGAAAAATTCAAAATCCTATTGGATCACTCAGCATAAACTCCGAAAAATATTCCACTTTGTTATTGCGTAGAATTGATTCTTGTTATTCAATTGAATATCGAAAATTAAAAACAAAGTTCATAGTCTGTCGACTGCTCTCCATTTATAGTCAGTACGTAGTTTCAAAAATTTGATATAGAATTGATATGTTGTTATTATTGGTTCAGCTTACTTCACAACTGTTGATTCGTTATAGAAGTGTCATTAAAAAAAACATTTAATCCTTTCAGCTAATATTTATTGTTGCTATTACTTGTTGGGCAATTAAATGCTCATATATTCTTGATTTAAATTTAAATGTTTTCAGCTAAGCGTGATCAACCTGAAGGTTCAGGCAAGAACAAAGGAAAAGGAAAGCAACCATAATAAGTTGTGGTATCTTATGTAATAGTTAGACTCTATTAAGACAATGATGTTTATTAATTATCATATAATGAATGTTTTAAAGGTCGCGTACCTAGGATTAGACCACTCTGATATATGTAAATTAAGTTTGATATTTATATTATTTTTATTATTCCGCTCAAAGAAATGGTATCATTAAGCACCGAGTTCAGGTTTCAAGCACCAGAATTAGGGGCACACATACTCCATCATGGATTTCATCCATGAGCCTCTGCGCTTTGTCTTTGTCTAGACATCTGAGAAGACCTAATCCTGCATCTCTTTTGTAGAGTGTGTCTTCGCTTAGGTAGAATTTTATACCCATTCGATGGATCCACTTTCTTTAAGCTTGACTCGCCTTAGCGGGTGTAGATCCATCTCACATATACTTCTTGATATGTTAATACCAAGGGTGTTGGATGGGAGGCAGTTCATCCAATACTTCTCCAATGTAGTTCCCATTGGCTGGTGCTTTTTGTAGGGTAAATGTGATATTTGGCATGTATGACGCCCCAAATTCAGGTGCTTGAAAACCCGAATTCAGTGCTTCACGATATCATTTCTTTGAGCGAAATAATAATAATAATGTCATAAATATCAAACTTAATTTACATATCATAGTTGTCTAAATCCCAGGTACGCGACCTTTAAAACATTTCATTACATGATAGATAATAAATATCATCATCTTATTTAAGTCTAGCTATTACATAAGATAACACAAACTTAATCTGTTAGCTTTCCTTTCCCTTTGTTCTTGCCTGAACCTTCAGGTTGATCATACATAGTTGAAAACATTTAAATTAAGCAAGAATGAGCATTTGAGTGCCCAACAAGTAATAGCAAACAATAAACATTAGCAGAAAGGATTAAATGTTTTCTTTAAATGACACTTCAACAACGAAGAAATGGTTAAGAAGTAAACTGAAGCAACATTAAACAATGTCACAATTCTATTTCAAATTTTGAAACTACGCACTAGCTATAAATGGAAAACAGTCGACATACCATGAACTTTGTTTTCAATTTTTGAAAAGGTTTAACAGAACTTCATATGTAAACTGTCATAACTTACAGGCACGGGGGGTGATCAGCCCGTTATGCCCTGTATTGATCAATACTACATGCCAGAACGATTTTCTCGTTCATCATATTCTCCTTAAGCGCACAAAAGTTTTCCAATGTTTGGAATGTTCATACTTAGTCGGGAATCCAAACCAAACAATTCGGTTGGATATCAATAAGGTCATATCATGTTCAACGATATTTTTAAACAATTCAGTTTGGGATGTTCATACTTAGTCGAGAACTTGCACGAATACGAATATTTGGATACATAATCAATAACAATAGAGTTAATAATCTGGCATAACGATAATATAATTCTAAAACTCTCTTCTCATGTCCATTGCATAAACGAAATTCAAAGGTTAGGATACTTTCATGAATACTATTATTAATAACAATAAAGTTTAAAAGCTTGTATAACCGGAATATAATTTAATAACTGACTTACACATGTACAATATAAAGATTAAAAGGTACTTGCCCAATAAAAAGATTAGTTCGGATACTTGCACAATATAATTTGAGTACGATTAGGAAACTTGCCTTAAGCGTAGTTTATCCACGTTAATAAATAATCACTTTTGAATCCTATTTATAGCGTGTTATAAGCACAAGATGCTCATTAGCTAACACATTCTTTATTCAAGTGTGACATGATTCAAATATTCATATATGGTACAAAATCAACTCATAGGTTTATCGAGAAATCAGGTATCTAGTTACTTCATAAGCCAATTAAGAATGCTCAAATTTAAGGGCTTTTAATTCATGGACATTCATTATATAAAGCAAATACTATCTATTTACCTAATCCTCACATATATACATGCGTCAGTAGGATTGAAACCATTTTTAGTAATATAGGCATCATACAAGTTAACTGTCCAAAATTAGATTTCAGAACTCAGATTCCAAATCGGCCTTAGTTGCATGCATGGCTGGGCTTAGCCTAGTGGGCAAGCAAATTGCCTGCCTGACCCTGCCTGCTTGACAAGACTTAGTTGTTGCCTTGTGGTTTATGTCCGGCAAGAACACAACATACATACTATTATGACAAAGGTTATTTCTCGGTTCTTAAGTCAATCTAGGTTTTCTATTTACATAATATGGTTCTAAGTTAAACATTTCAACAAGTTAAGGCCATTCAAGGTCATGAAACCACAAGGTCTAATATGTTTACCTTCTAAACATACAAGGTAGTCATATAACTCATATTTGGCATGCTTGTGAGTATTCATAACACATATGTGTAATTAACCTCGTTTTGGTTGGAATTTTGCTTTGCTTATTCTTTTCTTGAATTACAATACTTAAGCATGTTATATATATTATTTATGATACGTGAGTGAGTCTAAGAGCATCATCAAACATGTTCACAATATCAGATTCTAACTCTCAAGGTAGTATGTTAACATTCTCATTCAAAGTTCGTATTTTCATTAGTAACCTTACTAATAAGTCCAATATGTTCATGCTTTCTTATGAATCATATAAACATAAGTTAACGGTCTATTTATGCATTTCTAAACCATACCAACATGCTTGCAAAGTCAGCATATAAACATGGTATACATACATATCAAGTTCCTTCCTAAAGTTCTAAATTCATTTAAACTACGCACTTTGTTAATCATGTAGGCTAATCTAGTAAAATATGATCTTATTAAGTTAATATACTTGTATATACCCATTACACATGCTTGCATGCTAGTTTAAGTCATACTAATGTATCACACTTAGCAGAATTTTAAAACAGAACTCAAAACTAGACTCGGTCGGTGGCGGCGCATAGCTGCCAAGGCCTCTCGATGTAGATCATTTCGGTACCTGCAAGTGTCTTGTTCGAGGCGAGGGAATAGTCTGCGTCGGCAGAAAACTAGCATGTATTAGTTTCAACATGCTAATATAGTTATATAACAACTATACAACCATTACCCAATCCTTATTATCATCTAACTCCACCTAATTACGAATTTAAGAATTCAAGAACGAAAATTTAACAGAAACTAAAAATGAAGAACAAGAAAGAGCTTTATACCTTTGTAATTAGCTTGGTAAATAACAGCTTTTCTACTGATATGTACACAATCACCTTTTCTACTGATTGTGTACTAATATATACACAATCACTCACTCACAATCACTCACTCTATCTATTGATATGTACACAATCACTCACTTAGCAATAGAAATTAGAAGGAGATGGGTTGTATTTATAGGGAAACAAGAACACAAACATTGCATATATACATTAAATTAAACCAATGAGAATGTTAGATTACATGATGGTTAAGAGAGAGTTGATAAATGGTAGTTGATTTACATCATTATGCCCACTCCCTTGTTCATCATTGACATCTAGGTTGCTAGCTTGAGCTTGGAAGAAGAAAAAGGCATAGGCCTTGGCCTCTATGTGATTCACGTGGCTGAGAAAATGAGCAAATGGAACACTAGTTTTGGGACAAGCCAATTAACTCAGCACTCTTGCAACATTAGACCATATACTTATACACAACTCTTATTATTATGATATAATGTATACACATATCAACCATACATTATAACGTAGTGCCACAATATGATTTACATATTTAATATTTCAAGGTAGTAGATGTAATATGGAAATGTAACATACATATAGGACATGTATAATTTTATCACACCGGTATACTTTATTAAAAATAATAGATTAGAATATATTCATGGTATATTAGTTTAATATATACCCACGTACATCTTGTCACATACACCTTCATGATGTATTTATACAATATAGTTTTAATAAACATTAATATATGGTTACTATATATAGCCACATAAACGTTACATTACACTATATAATTGATTGTATTTTATATTTTTAATCATTGCTCACATGCACATAATAAATAATATAATCTTATTATATTAATAACTTATTTGTTTTATGTCAAATAAATAAATTATTCACTTCCTTGATTAATTACCACCAATATAAATAAATCCATTCTTCCTTGATTAATGTATTTATGGATCTCCATAACCATTAATTATCTATATAATTCTTATTGTATTTATAGACATATTGCTAACAATAATAATCACATATTATTAGTTAATTAACATTATCAATTAATTATAATTATTGGCTCACTTAATAATTCCTTCGTCGAACATAACTCACTTTATTCTATGGTTTATTAATGTCACACATATCACATAATTGTTTCATTTAATTTCAAAAGTAGAAAAAATAATTTTCCACAACACAGGTAATTGCGCTTGATTTGTATTTGGGACAACGCAGCTTTGTCTGCATACTCGACAAAGTGCAAGACCTGGTTTAGCTTCAAGCCCGTGCCAACTTTCATCACTAAACTCATTTTATATGACATGAATTAATTTCCACACGAGTGATATTGCAAATCTAAGAGTGTATTCATTACTTATCATAAAAATCCTAAAAATCATATATTCATGAAAAATAAATAATAACTGTTTTTATTACAAAATTTATTATAAGAATATAATCTATAATGATCAATAGTAATAAATAATTTTTATTTATCACATCCACCCTCCCTTATAAGGATTCCGTCCCCAGAATCACTGTTTCAAAACTTATAGATACTAGGGAAAATAGCATACATAGTCATTTCAAGTAGATCTCGATCAGATTCGATCGAAATGATCTTTAACTATTCAACATAAAACTTGTCTATCTGATCATACAGAAATTTGATTTTTAACAGAACTCAAATTTCTCCTTCAAAATTTCTTTATAACACTAAAAATCATATATAAGAAAATAAAATTTATTCGAATAATACCTGGGGTTCCATCCCCAGCTGCTACGGTGTCATAAACTGTCATGTTGAAGACTCTTGCGGTTGATTTTGTTGAAGTTGGTCCCGTTATCGCCAGTGTTCCACTGCCTTTTCCCGTATTCACTCTTCCTATATCCATTCTCCTTTTCAGACAGTCCTTTACCATATGTTCCGTAGATCGACACAGAAAACACCCATTGTTCGACCTAGGATTGGGGCTATTAGGAGAGATATGTCCATCCTTCCCACACTTATAGCACACGAACTTACCACTAAGACACTCACATGAATGATTCTTCCCACAATTCTTACAATGCACAGCCTGCTTCCTCATACCTTCTTGTTTGACTTGGACATTTCCAAAATTGTTCCACTTTCTTTTTCCATTCCCACTACCACTACCTGCTTCTACCTTCCCAGTTCCCTCAAGCTTACCCTTGTTCTTTTTCTCCTTATTGTAGAGGCTCATGGCCTCACTTCCCCCGTAGGCTATGATAGCCTTCTCCAAAAGTGCTGGAAAAGTATTTATCTGCAATACTGCCACCTTATTATAGAGCCAGGGTTTAAGCTCAGCTCAAACCTCCTTGCATTCCTTGCCTCCGTATCAACTTGATGTGGAGCAAACCTATCTAATTCATTGAACTTTGCGGCATACTCCGCAACTGTCATGTTCTCCTGCTTCAACTCCAAAAACTTCACCTCCATCTTAGCCTACACACTAGAAGAGAAATAGTTCTCAAAGAACATCTTCTTAAACCTAGTCCATGCTATCACTCCTTCTCCTGCCCTAGCTTGATTTACCTCCCACCAGAAATTTGCCTCTCCTTTCATCATATATGTAGAGCCCCCAAATTCGGGTACTTGAAACCCGAATTCAGTACTTTATGATACCATTTCTATGAGCGGAATAATACTAATTATAATAACAATAATATAAAGATCAACTTAATTTACATATCATCAGAGTCTGAATCCCAAGTACGTAACCTTTAAACATTATTTATAACCCATGATAGATAATATATATCATACTTGTCTTAATAAAGTTAATTATTACATAAAATAGCATTTCTCTCATTCAGCAACCTTTCCCTTTCCCTTGTTCTTAGCAGAGCTCTCTGGTCGTTCACACTTAGCTGAAAACATTTAAATTAAGCAAGGATGCGCATTTGAGTGCCCAACAAGTAATAGCAATTATATATATATATATATAAGCTGAAAAAATTTAAATGTTTTCTTTATAATACCCTTCTACAACGATTCAATAGTTGTGAAGTAATCTGTACCAATGATAATAATATATCAATTCTATACCAAATTTTGAAACTATGTACTGACTATAAATAGGGTTAATGTGACATACTATGAATATTGTTTTCATTTTCGAAAAAGTTAAACAGAAATTCATCTGCAAACCGTCATAACTTACGGGCACGGGGGGTGATCAGCCCGTTATGCCCTGCATTGATCAATACTACGTGCAAGAACGAGGGTATCGTTCACTCTGTCCACCTTGGGTGCATAAAAAGTTTTCCCCGTGTAGGGATGTTCATACTTGTCTGGGTTCCAAATCAAAGGTCTTATCTTGTTCAACAATAATCTATAATTCAACATATATGTATACTAGTAATTGACAAAGGTATATCAACATGTGATTAAATACAATGATTATCAAAGTGGGGACACTTGTATAACCATTTATAGAAATTAACGAACAGAATATATATCTGAATTATCATATACTAATATGTTGATAATCAATGAGCGTATATAATATAGGGTTAATAATCTGTACAGTAATAATATAGTTTAGAAACATTCTTACTCATTTCCATTGCATAAAGAAAATGCAAAGGTAAGATACTTGCCTAATGCGCTGCTTACAGTTCACAATTTAGTTTTATCGTTTATATCACGACCTGTCATTAATCAGATCATTCGTTCGATTAGAACAATATACTATAACACATAAGCATTTCGCAGTCAACACATAACCTAATCACATTATTACCCATGTTTAACAACCATTAAATCACAAATAATCACATATCTAATTACATTATCTAAGTCCAGATCAATTTCTGAAATATGTTGGTGTACCGACAGCTTTATCGGGTAATTATCAAGTCTAAAACTCTCTTCTGCAACTCAATGTCTGTAAGTATCAGTCATATTATTTTTCAATGACTTAATATAATTTTAAAATATTTATTATAATTTATTATGAATTTTCAAACACCGGAATCATTACTAAATGATTTAAATATTGAATAATTCTATTATCATTAATATTTAATTAATATTAAACTATTAATGAAATCATTTCTAAAATGTTAAAGTTATTTATAATATCTTGAAATACTTTTAAAGTATTAATATTACCCTTAAATGATTTTTAAAATATTTAAAATCATTTTAAATAATTACCATTAATATTTAAATATTAATGTACTATTTATCAAAACATTAAAAGTCATTAATTATTACTTAAAATATTTTTAATTCATTTATATCCTTTTTAAATAATTTTAAATTAATAAAACCATTTTAAAACTATTTATTTAATATAATTATTAATTAAATTTAATATCATTAATAATAAATTAATAATTATTAATATTAAATTATTATTGAAATTATCCTTTAAATATTATAAGTTATATTTTATAACATAAAATATCTTTAAAACGCTTTATTTTCATTTAAAATGATTTTTATAATAATAAAATCATTTTAAATTAATTTATTTAATATAATTATTAAATACATTAATATCATTAATAATAATTAATTATGAAATTTATTTTTAAATATTAAAAGTTGTATTTTATAACTTAAAATATTTTAAATACCTTATTATTATTTAAAATGATTTTAATATAATAAATTCATTTTAAATAATTTATTTAATTCATTTAGTAAATAACTTAATGATCATTAATATTAATTTATTAATGAAATTTATCACAAAATATTAAAAGTCATTAAAATATTAAAATATTTTCTTATATCATAATAAAATTTTAAATGATTTTTCAAATATTAGAATCATTTTTAACTAATTTATTTAATATTATAATTAAATAAATTAAATACTTTAATATTCCAAAATATTAAATATTTATGAAATATACTCAAAATAAATAAAACTAATTTTTGAAATTTAAAATAATTTTTAATAATTTATTTAGTATTTTTAATAATTAAAAACTAATTTTTTCTATTTATTTAATTAAATTAATTAATTTCCAAAAATAATAGATCATTTTCTGTCGCTATTAAAGGCCCTATAATAATTTAAACCTGCATCGCTATAGGTGTTCTTGAGGTGTTCTTCATAAAACCTAGAACACCAAGTCAGTTATTGAGTGACCAAGTTTGACCAGGTTTAATTTCGCGTGTGTTGTGTTTCTGAGCGTTTTGTTTCTCAGAGCATGTAGTACACATACAAGACTACACGATCCAATAATAAATATCATCATAACATTCATAAACAAAGAGATCTGAGCCTCTAAAGTGGCTGTCAGACCTGTTCTTCATTTCTGGGTTACCTAGAAATGAAGAACAGTTCGATTGTCCATTTTTGGGCTTCTACAACTTGTTATCCTTGTAATGTTTTAGTGATATAAATGGTGCAGTATGTAGACAACATGTAGGACAATAGATAGATCACATAAAATCAATAAAAACATAACACAATCAAGATCAGGGCCGGTCAAAGAATGTCAGAAACTGTGTTAATAGGTTTTCTAGGTTGCCCAGGAAACCATATCCGTGCTCAAGATACCAACTTTGACCAGTCACTAAGATCGATTCGTATAATATTATGGAGATTTGAAGGCATAAATATGAACTTAAATTACCATACTACAAGTTAGATACAACAACAAAAACAAAAAAATTAACTATAGAAATATCTGGGCCTTTAAACTTCCTGTCAGAACGATCTGGGCATGTTCTTGACTGCCCAGATTTCCTTCATTCATGGTCGGTCAACAACCTTTGACCACGAATAACTTTCAGAATAGACATCAAATGACTCGGATTTTTTTTTGTAGATTAAAGATTCCATTACAAGATACACACAACAACTTAAAAACAACAAAAATCATAATCGACCAAAGATCTGTGGTTACTGACATTTGTTGTCAGACCACAGTTTATCTTTTTTCTGGTCTTTGCAAAAACTCAAATCAAAGCCTCTAGATGTTATGGATTCAACATCTAGCAACCCAGATCATCATTAGACACTACTAACAACACATTTAACATAAAAAAAACAACATCTAGCACATCATCAAAGGTCAGAATTCAAGCTAGGGTTTATACCTTTACTTTGATCAATCTTGATCTTAGGCTACTGATTTGTTAGTGATATTCGTGGGGCTGGTATTTGGGACTGATATTCCTTGAAATCTTCGTGGGTTTGGGTTGAGAGAGATAAGTTGAGAGTTGGTACCAAAAATGAGCATGAATGTTCAATTTTCTCTCTCTCAATCTATTTATACAAGACTTGTAATGAAGGGCTGAGCTATGGCTGCTGATTTTGCTGAGATTTTAAGTCACAATTGTCAAATAAGTAGGTCACCAACTCATCCTATTGGCAAACCCTACTTGTTTGCCAAAATAATACAACTAGGGGCAAAATGGTCATTCGATAAATCATTTAATGGCAATTTTGTAACTTGTCAAACCCTTAGGGTTTAACCCTAAGGTTTAGCATAAATTAAATGATTTTCCAACTAGGGTTTGTACAAAAAATAAAATAAAATAAATTTTAGTTTCTAAAATTTTGAAATTAGGGTTTCATGATTATGATTAATTTTTTAATTACTTTATACAGGAACATTACGGTTTAAAATCACTAATTATAATTAACTTTGCTACTTTAGCAATTAGAGTTTAAAATTAGTAATTAGTTTTTTTATAATTTCTAATTAGGGTTACTAATTTTAGAAATTAGGGTTTCTAGAAATTAATATCTCTAAATATTAATTAGGGTTAACCTAATTAATCATGAAATCACATAACACAGTTATATAATAATCTCGAACTCATGATTGAGTTTCAAGTTAGGGTTTTATCATTTCAAAAATTAGGGTTTTCTAGATTTTTAATTAGGGTTTGCCTAATTAATACATTTAATACACGACATAAATTATATAACACACTTATAAAACAATCTTGTACTCTAATTTGGATCTCAAATTAGGGTTTAACATTATTACTAGGGTTTGGTCATAATACACCGTAATTGACCAACCATTATCAATACGGAAATACAGTACATATTCATAGCACTGAAAAATCAAAATATAATTAATATTATATTATTATTCTCATACCTTGACAATAATCCAAAATTAGGGTTTGGATTCCATATCTGATTTATTCTTTATATTTAACCTTAATAATTAAGGTAAAATAATTAACTTAATAATCTGTACTAAAATTCATATAATAAAATAATTATTATAATTATTCTAAAATCACTTCATATATTATTTAAATAATATATGATTATATTTTATGGAAAATAATTAATAAAAACATTTCCATCTTAAAATTAATTATTATAAGAATATACTTTATAATAATCAATAATTCTAAAATAAATTTATTTGTAAATATTAAATGTAATAAATATATTTTTATTTACAACATAAATACATATACACATTATCTTGTATAAATCCTCATCCTAAAAATATATAAAAAAAATTATACGCAAAATTTCTTATTATTTTATATAGAAAACATCGGGTTGTTACATTCACCCTCCCTTATAAAGATTCCGTCCCCGGAATCACCGTTTTAAAACCTATACATACAAGGGTACATAGCATACACAATCATTGCAAGTAGATCTCAATCATAATTTAATCGAACTGATCTTTAACTATTCACTTAATGCTCGTCTTTCTGATTAAACAGAAATTTAAATTCTAAAAGAACTCAAATTCCTCCCTCAAAATTTCTTTATAAAATAATTTACTATAGATAGGAAAATCATTTATAATAAAATAAAAGTTATACGAATAATACCTAGAGTTCCAGTGCCAGCTGCAATCGTGTCCTGGACAGTCATGTTGTAGACCCTTGCCGTTGATTTCGTTGGTTTGTTTGACGAAGCCGGTTTGGTGATTGCTAAAGTTCCGCTGCCAGTGCCCGTGTTCACACTACTTGTCTCCACCCTCCTCTTCGGACAATCTTTCACCTTGTGCTCAGTCGATCCGCACAGAAAACATCCACTGTTCATCCTAGGATTGGGGCAGTTGGGAGAGATATGGCCTTCCTGCCCACACTTATAGCAAACAAATTTTCCTTTCAGACACTCCCCTGAGTAGTTCTTTCCACAATTCTTACACGGCACAGTCTGTTTCTTCATACCTTCTTGCTTCACCTGAATACTTCCGAAGTTGTTCACCTTCCTCTTTCCATCTCTACTCTTGCTCCCACTATTAGTTCCTACCTTCCCAACTCCTTCGGTCTTACCCTTATTCTTCTTCTCCTTATTGTAGAGGCTCATAGCCTCACTCCCCTCCTCAGCAATAACCGCCTTCTCCATGAGTGCTGCAAATATAGGAATCTGCAACACCGCCACCTTGTTATAGAGCCCGGGTTTTACTCCCAGCTCAAACCTTCTAGCTTTCCTAGCCTCCGTATCAACTTGATGCAGGGCAAACCTAGCTAACTCATTAAATTTTGCGGCGTATTCCACAAAAGTCATATTCTCCTATTTCAATTCTAAAAATTTAACCTCCATCCTTGCCTGCATACTAGGTGAAAAATACTTTTTGAAAAACAAAGTTTTAAATCTATCCCATGTGACTACACCTTCTCCTGCCCTAGCCTGATTTGCTTCCCACAAAAAAATTGCCTCACCCTTCATCATGTAAGTGGCAAAAGCAGTTTTCTGCCCTTCATCTACCCTAGCTACCACAAACGCCTTTTCAATCTCGTTAACCCAAGTTTGGGCTTCAACAAGGTCAGTTGTACCTTTGAATTCCAGAGGTCCCACAGCCTTAAAGTGTGACACCCCCAAATCCGGGTACTTTAATTCCACGGGATTTGGTGTTCACTGTACAAATATCATCTATCTATCTACCCATAATAAATGCAAGCCATGCAATAATTAGAATAAAAATCTTCCCCTTAAGGGTTACAACATCCGAATAATAATAATACAATCCCAGGTTAAACTAACCTTAAACATCTGTGCGGAATCATAAACAAATAAGTCTTAAAAAACATCATTAACTCATGTCTTAAACATTAATACATCATCTAATAAAAATAACAAGTCTTCATCACTTGTTAACCTTGCCCTTGCCTTTACTAGTGGAAGGTTCGTCGGTTCTTTCGTTCTTAACTGCAATGTTATTATTAAGCAAGAGTGAGCACGATTGCCCACAAGTATAACAATATAACAATGAATAATAACATACGAGAGAAATAATAACTTCTGAAATAAAAGCTCAACTTTTGAATCAAGAATGAATAGTAAGAATCAAAATATTTTCTGAGGGTCATAAGACCTTGAACTATGTCCTAGGTTATCAAGGGTTATACTTGAAACCTTTAACAGTCATAAGACTATGGACCTTTCTACTCGTACGTAGGGGGATCATCCCTTAGTACCATATTGTGCACAATATCTTAACGTTAACGCATAAGTAAATCCCTTTAAAGCGTTGTTCATCTCAGTTTGACATTCAAGTCCGCACCAAAGGAAGTTTGGTTTGGATAATTCAATAAGGGTTCTAAAATTTAGAACGTTCATCAACTAAGAACTAGTTGAATCAATAAAGTTCACTAGTCTAATAAGGTTCAACAATAATGATATTCAATTTGAATAATAATCTCAAGAAGTATACAATAGGACAATTATTGTATAACTGAATCATGCTTTGAAAAGATAATCAATCTTTAATATAACATTTGAACTTGAATAATAGTAATGATAATTTACTCGAGGTAAATAATAAAATTGAACAATAATGATATGTAGGGTTAGGAAACTTGCCTCGTGCGTAGATTACACTTTAATTAAGCACGTTCTTTGAATTTAATCCTAAATACCATTCACATTCACAATACCAGTTAATTATAACTTAACTAATCATCAATAATCATTCTTTTGTCTAAACTTTGGTTATGACTATACTTAGTCAAATTATCATATTTACTGTCACATAAAATCACTTTATGAATAATAATTTAATTATGCATTCCATAACTCAATCTATATGTAATTATGTTATTTGCATGTTAAACATCTATTTTATCATTATATTATACTTCTAACATGTTTACATGTTCATTACATTAAATTACTAACACATTGCTAGACTTAATCATTTTAAAATCTCATTTCTGAACTTTCTGGAGAGTGGTATTTGCTATTTCATCTGCTATATCTTTATACTCTACAATATGGCATGATGATGCTATGTAAATTATTATTGGTAGTGTATGTCAGCGGTTTGACACTTGGCGTCATGTACATGGAAAGTAAGGCACGAGCCTGGCGCCGTGGCGTGACGAACCAGAAACTGTTCTACAATTCACAAAAATTGCAGAACACGGCCAAAAAACTCCAAGTAATTTACTACTACACGAATTTAATCATACCCACATGTTATAATTCTTATATAATCAATACCCAACACTTATAGAGTGATTTTAACCCATTAAAACACATAATCATAGAGTTAAAATCTATAATTTCACCGACTTTGATGTTCTTGAAGGTTTTGAAAATAAAACATGAAAATTGACACTACGGATTCGTTATAACATCGAATCCGTTGGTTTAAAATTTGGTCTCTTCGTATCAACATGTATAGTAATATACGAGTGTAAAATTTAGGGATAATATAAGATCAACACATGAAATAACACGTATAAGGCCATAAGGCCAAAACCCATACTCTGTAATTTTGTAGAAATCATATACTACGTATTTTCGTGAAACTGATGTTATGATTTACAAAATATATATAATTAAATATGATTTGATAACATCTTAACCTATATATGCACATAAGCTTTACAATTTCCCATCATAGAGACTTTACAAAAAACCGTAAAAGCCATTTTTGTAAAACTCAAACAACGTAATATAGAAATTGGGAAGGAAGTGATTACCCTGTAGAGTATAAATTAGTAGGCTAGATTCCTCACTCTCAATTCTCTTTCACATACTCACAATTTTCTTCACAATACTTTAATTATCTCTGACAAACTCTCTCTGAGTATTCTCTAGAATTAGTAAAATAATAAGAGAAAAGAAGACGTCGTAATAAATAAATTGGCGCATTGTGGTCAGTTACCCATTATGGGTTAACTGCCCTCAACCTCTACTAGTGCCATGTTTGGCTAGCCTTAAAAGGCTTATTCTCATTTAATTTAATAACTCTTTTATCATATAGTTTAAATCATGTCAAACCCTTACACAATAATTCAATTATCTTATTTAATTTAATTAAATAACATATAATAATTTCTCATAAATTCCTATAGTCACATAATTAATTTTCTCATTAATTATTTATATCAAATTGTTAAATCTCTAATTAATAGTTAAATTAAAATACCAATAGGCTTATTAAATATTTCTTTTAGTACAATAAGCTCACATAATCACATACTTCGATAATAAAAATTCTCTACATTAATTTAATAAATGTAACACATATAATTAAATTAATCTACCACAATTGCATCAATTAAATATTTAATCTAATAATTAAATCATCGAAAATATTTAATTACTTCAATAAATATTAAAATTAATTTTATAAAATCTCGTTCAATACATCTTTCCCCTTAAAAGGATTCATCCCCGAATCACGACTCAATAAATTCGGACGATTACATTCTCCCCCCCTTACAAAGATTACGTCCCGAGAATCGCTTACACATAATTAAGTAAATAACTGAGGGTAATTCTTCATTATATTCTCTTCGAGTTTCCACGTAGCTTCTTCAGCGTTGTGGTTCCTCCAAATTACCTTAACAGAAGGTATAACATTATTTCTGAGAACTTGTTCTTTTCGGTCGACAATTTGGACAGGAATTTCTTCGTAAGATAAGTCTTTCTCAAAATGCAGGGGTTCGTATTCAATTACATGCTTGTAATCGGCTTTGTAGGGTCGTAACACAGAAACATGGAAGACGTTGTGGACATTCTCGAGTGCTGGAGGTAAGGCTACCTCGTACGCGACTTCTCTGATTCTACGTAATACTTCAAATGGTCCAATGAATCTTGGACTCAATTTTCCTTTCTTTCCGAACCTGATCTTTCCCTTCCAAGGAGAGACCTTCAAGAAAAAATAACTACCTGATTCAAATTGGATATTTTTACGATATGGATTAGCATATTTCTTCTGTCTATCTTAAGCTGCTACCAGTCGCGCTCGGATAACTTTGACTATTTCTGCTGTTTGTTATACCAATTATGGCCCTAGCAATTGTCTTTCGCCAACTTCATCCCAATAAAGTGGAGTTCTGCACTTTCTGACGTATAACGCTTCGTAAGGCGGCATGCCTATACTAGCATGGTAACTGTTGTTATAGTCGAACTCTACTAACGGTAGGTGATCATCCCAATTTCCTTTGAAGTCCATCACACAGGCTCTTAGCATATCTTCTAATGTTTGAATCGTTCTCTCGCTCTGTCCGTCTGTTTGAGGGTGGTATGCTGTACTCATTCGCAATTGCGTACCCATGCATTCCTGAAGACGTTTCCAGAAGTTCGATGTAAAACGCAGATCTCTATCAGAAATAATTGACACCGGCACTCCGTGTCTCAAAATAATTTCTTTTACGTATAGCCTTGCCAATTGATCCAAGTTGAATCTGATTTTGATACGAAGGAAATGTGCAGATTTCGTCAGTTGGTCAACTATAACCCATACTGCGTCGTAGCCTTTCTGAGTCGTTGGAAGGCCAACCACGAAGTCAATTGTAATATGTTGCCATTTACATTCTGGGATTTCTAACGGTTGTAGCAATCCACTTGGTCTTTGATGTTCTTCTTTCACTTTTCTGACAGGTAAGACAATTGGCAACACATTCTGCAACATCTCGTTTTAAATTTAGCCACCAAAAATGTTGTCGAAGATCTTGGTACATTTTGGTACTACCAGGGTGAATCGAATATCGTGAACTATGAGCCTCACTTAAAATATCTTCCTTAATTTCTTATACTGGCGGTACCCAAATTTTACTCTCAAATCTCAGTATTCCTTCCTTATCCATCTTAAATCTCGGTTCAGTTCCTTCAGATATCTTCTTTTTCATCTTTTTACATTCTTCGTCCTGAAGCTAAGCCTTCTTAACTTTATCCAGCAGGGTTGTACTAGATTACATCTGAAATAGCATCTCATCAATTTCCAAAGGATAATTCACCTCTAACTCCAGTTTCTCCATTTCTGAAATTAGCTCCTCCTGAGCAGTCAACATCATCAATTTCTCACAACCCTTTCTACTTAAGGCATCGGCAACCACATTTGCTTTACCCGGATGGTATAAAATCTCACAGTCGTAATCCTTAATTAATTCCAACCACCTTCTTTGACACATATTCAAGTCCTTTTGCGTGAAAATATATTTTAGACTCTTGTGGTCCGTATATATTTCACACTTCTCCCCGTAGAGATAGTGTCTCCAAATTTTCAAAGTAAAAACAACTGCAGCTAACTCCAAGTTATGGGTCAGATATCCCTTCTCGTAATCCTTCAATTGTCGTGATGCATACGCAATGACTTTGCCGTTTTGCATCAGCACATAGCCAAGTACTTTATGCGACGCATCACTATAAACAACAAAATTTCCTGTATCGTCCGGAAGAGATAACACAGGGGCCGTACTCAACCTCTTCTTCAATTCTTGAAAACTTTCCTCACACTTATCCGTCCAAACAAATTTCATAGCTTTTTGAGTTAAATTCGTTAACGGAGTTGCGATCTTAGAAAAGTCTTGTATGAACCTTCTATAATATCCCACCAATCTAATAAAAATTCTTACTTCCGACGGCGTTCTCGGCTGATCCCAGTTAATCACGGCTTCGACTTTTGATGGATCTACCAAAATCCTGTTTTTATCGATCACGTGCCCAAGAAATTGCACTCGTTCAATCCAAAATTCGCATTTCGAAAACTTGGCATACAACTTTTCCCTTCTCAATACTTCCAATGTTAATCTCAAATGCTCTTCATGTTCTTCTTTGGTTTTCGAATATACCAAAATATCATCTATAAATACCACTATGAACTTGTCCAAAAACGGCTTGAACACACCATTCATTAGTCCCATAAATGTTGCAGGAGAATTCGTAAGACCAAACGACATTACAAAAAATTTGTAGTGACCATATCGCGTTCTGAACGCTTTCTTCGGTACATCCTCTGGCCTCACCTTCAGTTGATGATAACCGCTTCTCAAGTCTATCTTGGAAAAGTATCTCGCTCCCTTTAATTGGTCAAACAGGTCGTCAATCCTCAGTAATGGATATCTATTCTTAATCGCGACCTTGTTCAGTTCTCTGTAACCAATGCAGAGCCGCATCGATCCATCCTTCTTTTTCACAAACAACACCGGCGTTCCCCACGGCGATACGCTCGGTTGAATGTACCTTTTGTCTAATAATTCTTGTAGTTGTAACATTAGTTCTTTCATCTCTACTGGTGCCATTCGGTATGGTGCCTTCGATATTGGAGCGATTCAGGCGCCAAATCGATCACAAAATCTACTCTCTATCTCGGTGGAAGTCCCGCAAATCGTCTGAAATACGTCGGCGAAATTCCTCACAATCGGTATTTCTTCTACCTTGGATTCTCTTTTCGATGTCGACTATGTAAGCTAAGTATCATACTGTGCCTTGTCTTAACAACTTACGCTCGCATCATCGTTAGACAACTCACTTGTCTAGGCGACTTGCTACCATAAAACACAACCTTTAACGGAGTCATAAGGTTAATACGCTTCTTTTGGCAATCAATTCTGACCCGTAATTGAATAACGATCCATTCCCAAAATAACATCAAATTCCCCAAGTCGAATAGGGATAAGATCTACGTTCATGATATTACCCTTAATATCCACTCTACAGTTCTTATATATGTACTTAACAGGGATTATTTCTCTATTCGCAATTTCTATGTTCATGGGGTAATCTAATTAATTCTTAGGCAAATCTAAATTCTTGGCAAAATCATCGGATATAAAGGAACAAGTAGCACCCGAATCAAATAAAACATAAGCATTAATTTTATTGATCGGAATGATACCTGACACCACATCACGGGATTGAACTGCATTTTGCACTGTCATGTTGAAAGTCCGGGCGGTCGATCGGTTTGTTGCGGTTGGTCCGGTGATGGTTAAGGCATTTCCACTATTATTTCCCTGGTTTCCTCCTGATCCTGACCCTCCTGATCCCTTCTTGGGACAGTCTCTTGCCAGATGGTCTTTCGAACCACAAGTAAAACAAGCACCCTTCTTTGGGTTTGGACAGTTTGGTGCTATGTGGCCTTCCTGACCGCAATTGTAGCACACTCTTTTTCCTTTCATACAAACTCCCAGATGTGTTTTCCCGCAGGTCGGCATGCTTCGATTCTTTTCTTTTGACTACCTTGCTGATTCCCCGATGATAAGTTGTCATTCCATCTTTTCTTCTGATTGAAATTTCCACCACTTGTGCCACTTCCACTGGCCTTGTTATTTCCTTCACCTTCATTCTTCTTCTTCTTTTGATCTTGATTGTACTTGGTCACCGCATCACTTCCTCCATCAGCGAGGATGGCCTTTTCTAGTACTCCGGCAAATGTGTTTAGCTGAAACATTGATACCTTGTTGTACACCCAAGGCTTTAGTCCTTGTTCGAATCTTTTGGCTTTTCTTTCGTCCGTGTGTACTTGATATGGGGCGAACCTCGCTAACTCGTTGAATTTAGCCACCTAGTCAGGTACGCTCATGTTTCCCTGCTTCAACTCTAGAAATTGAACCTCCATCTGGTTCTGTTAACTAGTTGGGAAATATATTTCGAAAAACATCTCTTTAAATCTCTCCCACGTAATTACACCTTTACCTCCTCGTACTTTGTTTGCTTGCCACCAGTAGCTAGCCTCAGACTTCAGTATAAACATTGTAAAAGCGGTCTTCTGGTCTTCTCTAACCCTAGCAACGTCAAAAACCTTCTCCATCTCCATAACCCACGTTTGAGCCTTGATTGGGTTCATGGAACCTTTGAACTCTGGCGGTACCACCGCCTTGAAATCTTTAAAGGTAGTATTTGGTGGAGCTTGAGGTTGATTATTCATTGCTCCAGTCAGTAAGTTAACCAACTACTGCACGGAATTAGCATTGGCATTATTGTTCTTATTTGTTGACTCTTCTTGAGCCGGTTGAAGCTGTTGTCTTCTCCTTGGCGGCATATTTCTGTTAAATAAACGCTTATTAGAACTTTATTTATTTCTCTAAATAGTTAAGGCATTACTCAACAATTTAACATATCACTTAACACATTATCTCAAACAACTTGATATATATTCATTCAACTCAAAAGTTTTAACATCAAACTATAGCATCACTGTTATTTACATCAACTATCCTGGAATAAAGAATCCATAGGATTTACAACATTAATATATTCCTTTGTTCATAAACATATCGGAATTTACATATAAAATTAACTAAGTCTTTCACATAATTAAGCAAATCATATCACTGTCTATCAAGGTGCTGCATAGCCTTGCATGCTCCTCTTTAATGATACGAGACATCGTCCTGCGATCCAGCATGTACGATGGAAAATCCTTCGATCTGGACGGGGTACCTCAAAACTCGATCCTGGGCCTCATCCATTACATGATTAAGTGTAGAGTATGTCTCTCCAAGCCTTGCCTTCTTCGCACGACCATCCTCTTCCGCAAGATCCGCGCGACGTGACTCTCTTACCCATCCCTCCTCTGCTATGGCAAGCCTCTCTAAACTCTCTTTCAGATCCTTCTTCAACTTTTCTATATCAGCGATCTTATCTTCGGTTTGAACCTTCTCGTGGACCAAATCCCATTCTATATTTCCCAGTCGTGAGTGAAGAGTCAAAATCTCCCTCTCCTTCTCCTCTAAAGTAATCTGCTGAATAATATCCCGCTCAATCAGATCCTGTACCTCATCACGTAACTCCACGTTACGGTCGTATAATGTGTCATACATCTGAGCATCAATGGAGTGTTGTGGAAACTCCTCTTCTTCCTCTTCCTCGTAAAACTCCTCCTCAGGATCCTCCTCAAGATCAGTCTCAGGTTCATGCTCCTGACCAACAATGGTGATCAATGGAGATGACTCCCTCTGAACTAACTGTTCCCTAACGACATGTATGTCTCTGGGCTCCTCCTATGTCAATACTATAGGTACTCGGGATTCCTCATCCCCTGCTCGACTAGTTCCTCCAACGTCAGACATCCTGACAAAAAAATTTGAAATTTTAGTTACTAAGTCGTATCATCTAACGCATACTTTAACACATAAACACATAAGGTCTTTTATTATCTTCAATGAATTACATAAATTCATTTCTTATAACTCGATAAGAGTTTTCCATCACTATCTTCTTTCTATAAGGCTACTACCTAAGGTTGTTCCCCCGCCTAAGGTTCATAACCTACAACTTTGATACCAACTTGTGACACCCCCAAATCCGGGTACTTCAATTCCACGGGATTTGGTATTCACTGTACAAATATCATATATCTATCTACCCATAATAAATGCAAGCCACGTAATAGATAGAATAAAAATCTTCCCCTTAAGGGTTACAACATCCGAATAATAATAATACAATCCTAAGTTAAGCTAACATTAAACATATATGCAGAATCATAAACAAATAAGTCTTAAACATAAATACATCATCTAATAAAAATAACAAGTCTGCATCACTTGTTAACCTTGCCCTTGCCTTTACTAATGGATGGTTCATCGGTTCTTTCGTTCTTAACTGCAATGTTATTATTAAGCAAGAGTGAGCACGATTGCCCACAAGTATAACACTATAACAATGAATAATAACATGCGAGAGAAATAATAACTTTTGAAATAAAAGCTCAACTTTTGAATCAAGAATGAATAGCAAGAATCAAAAGATTTTCTGAGGGTCATAAGACCTTGAACTATGTCCTAGGTTATCAAGGGTTATACTTGAAACCTTTAACAGTCATAAGACCATGGACCTTTTTACTCGTACTTAGGGGGATCAGTAAATCCCTTTATAGGGTTGTTCATCTCAGTTTGACATTTAAGTTCGCACCAAAGGAAGTTTGGTTTGGATAATTCAATAAGGGTTCTGAAATTTAGAACGTTCATCAACTAAGGAATAGTTGAATCAATAAAGTTCACTAGTCTAATAAGGTTCGACAATAATGATATTCAATTTGAATAATAATCTCAAGAAGTATACAATAGGACAATTATTGTATAACTGAATCATGCTTTGAAAAGATAATCAATCTTTGATATAACATTTGAACTTGAATAATAGTAATGATAATTTACTCGAGGTAAATAATAAACTTGAACAATAATGACAAGTAGGGTTAGGAAACTTGCCTCGCAAATATGTAGATTACACTTTAACTAAGCACGTTCTTTGAATTTAATCCTACATACCATTCACATTCACAATACCAGTTAATTATAACTTAACTAATAATCAATAATCATTCTTTTGTCTAAACTTTGGTTATGACTATACTTAGTCAAATTATCACATTTACTGTCACATAAAATCACTTCATGAATAATAATTTAATTATGCATTCCATAACTCAATCTATATGTAATTATGTTATTTGCATGTTAAACATCTATTTTATCATTACATTATACTTCTAACATGTTTACATGTTCATTACATTAAATTACTAACACATTGCTAGACTTAATCATTTTAAAATCTCATTTCTGAACTTTTCGGAGAGATATATGCATACCACATTATTATAATTGTACTTTCGTTGTTGGACGCGATGGCGTCAGTGGGACTGGATTTTGATTTCTGCAATAATCTCAAGGCCATGACTTGACACTTTACAACGCTCATGGCAAGGCTATATGGGAAGTAAGGCATTTAGTTCAAGGCGTTACATGGTGGGCGAACTGTAAACCGTTTCTACAATTCGCGAAAATTGCAGAACACAGCCAAAAAACTCCAATTAATTTACTACTACACGAATTTAATCATACCCACATGTTATAATTCATATATAATCAATACCCAACACTTATAGAGTGATTTTAACCCATTAAAACACATAATCACAGAGTTAAAATCTATAATTTCACTGACTTTGATGTTCTTGAAGGTTTTAAAAATAAAACATGAAAATTGACACTACGGATTCGTTATAACGTCGAATCCATTCGTTTAAAGTTTGGTCTCTTCGTATCAACATGTATAGTAATATACCAGTGTAAAATTTAGGGATAATATACGATCAACACATGAAATAACACGTATAAGGCCATAAGGCCAAAACCCATACTCTGTAATTTTGTAGAAATCATATACTACGTATTTTCGTGAAACTGATGTTATGATTTACAAAATATATATAATTAAATATGATTTGATAACATCTTAACCTATATATGCACATAAGCCTTACAATTTCCCATCATAGAGACTTTATAGAAAACTGTAAAAGCCATTTTTGTTAAACTCAAACAACGTAATATAGAAATTGGGAAGGAAAAGATTACCTTGTAGAGTATAAATTAGTAGACTAGATTCCTCACTCTCAATTCTCTTTCACAGACTCATAATTTTCTTCACAATACTTTAATTATCTCTGACAAACTCTCTCTGAGTATTCTCTAGACTTAGTAAAATAATAAGAGAAAAGAAGACGTCGTAATAAATAAACTGGCGCATTGTGGTCAGTTACCCATCATGGGTTAACTGCCCTCAACCTCTACTAGTGCCATGTTTGGCTAGCCTTAAAAGTCTTATTCTCATTTAATTTAATAACTCTTTTATCATATAGTTTAAATCATGTCACACCCTTACACAATAATTCAATTATCTTATTTAATTTAATTAAATAACATATAATAATTTCTCATAAATTCACATAGTCACATAGTTAATTTTTTCATTAATTAATTATATCAAAATGTTAAATCTCTAATTAATAATTAAATTAAAATACCAATAGGCTTATTAAATATTTCTTTTAATACAATAAGCTCACATAATCACATACTTTTATAATAAAAATTCTCTACATTAATTTAATAAATGTAACACATATAATTAAATTCATCTACCACAATTGCATCAATTAATTATTTAATCTAATAATTAAATCATCAAAAATATTTATTTACTTCAATAAATATTAAAATTAATTTTACAAAATCTCGTTCGTCACATAAAGTCTTTGAAGTGCGCTAAGCGATTATCCGGCTGATTCCCAGCGACTGGTATCTCTTGTTGCATGGCCTGAGCTACCATGTTTGCAAAGTGCTACATCGGGTCTGCTTCTTGTTGTCCCTCAACGTTGTTGACAGATTCTTCTGCCCTTTGGTTTCAAGTTCGACGTCTTGGTGGCATTATCTGATTAAATAATACAATAAATTTAACTTACATTCTAAACCTTATCGCATAAGTTTAATATATTAAACTTGTTTCATTACTCAAACATAGATTCATATTCATTTAACAAATATTTTACATAACATAGCACATAATGCTTTAAACATCAGTTATCCCTTAGTGACTACAAAAGTCGGGATTTACAAACCTGATCATTACAAAAGTTGGGAACATTACATTAAACAGACATACTGATCATATATATTGCATTAAACACACATACACAACAGAACCTATACTACCTATTTATTACACCTTTTCCTTGGATAACTTTTTGCCTGATGACCTTCTATCCCATAAATAAAACATACTCCTGGTTTGTAGTCAGGACAATACAAAGTAGTATGTCCTTCATAACCGCAAAGATAACATATTCTTTTCCCTTTCTTCTTATCGAATTTTCCTAAGTCGTGGTCTTCTATCTTTCTTTTCCCCTTCTTGCTCGGAGCTGCACACGAGCTACACACGACGTGTTGCTTGTAGCTCCCATCTGATCAATTTGGATTTTAAGCTTATCTTGGTCTTCCATTGTTTCTATTAACGCCTGACGCAATTGACTATTTAACAACTTTTCTATCTCCCTCAACCTTTCTAGAGAAGAAACCTTGTTCCTCAGATCCTGCACCTCCGTTGACGCTTGATCAGCTTCAACTTTAGTGTCCGAATCACTATCTGTCAAGTCCACCATATCTGAATCTTGTACTACATTTTCTATAATAACCACCTCATCTGAGTTGTTTGCATTGTGAACCTCTATTTCAGCTATTGGCTTTGATATCAGCTCGGGTGTATGGGTTTGACCCTTCTTCATGCTATATGCATATAACAAGCTTTTTCCACCAGACATCTACACATATAAATTTTCCTGATTAGCATATAGTTTATACACACATCAAATAAGAGTTTTATATAAGTTATCTTTTATTTTGTTTGACGATGAATTTATTCAATTCATCTATTTTTAAACTCAATATGAGTTATTTATATTTTCAACGTTTCCCTCTGTTCTAAGGTTATAGCCTAAGGTCTAACCCACCTATGGTTTTTAACCCTAAGCTCTGATACCAACCTGTAGAGCCCCCAAATCCGGGTAATTGAATACCGAACTCAATGCTTTACGATACCATTTCTATGAGCAGAAAAATACTAATTATAATAACAATAATATAAAGATCAACTTAATTTACATATCATTACAACCCATGATAGATAATATATATATATATCATACTTGTCTAAATAAAGTTAATTATTACATAAAATAACATTTCTCTCATTCAGCAACCTTTCACTTGTTCTTAGCAGAGCTCTCTGGTCGTTCACACTTAACTGAAAACATTTAAATTAAGCAAGGATGAGCATTTGAGTGCCCAGCAAGTAATAGCAATTATATATATATAAGCTGAAAGAATTTAAATGTTTTCTTTATAATACCCTTCTACAACGATTTAATAGTTGTGAAGTAATCTGTACTAATGATAATAATATATCAATTCTATACCAAATTTTTGAAACTACGTACTGACTATAAATAGGGTGAATGTGACATACTATGAACATTGTTTTCATTTTCGAAAAAGTTAAATAGAAATTCATCTGCAAACCGTCATAAATTACGGGCACGGGGGGTGATCAGCCCGTTATGCCCTGGATTGATCAATACTACATGCAAGAACGAGGGTATCGTTTACTCTGTCCACCTTGGGTGCATAAAAAGTTTTCCCCATGTAGGGATGTTCATACTTGTCTGGGTTCCAAATCAAAGGTCTTATCTTGTTCAACAATAATCTATAATTCAACATATATGTATACGGGTAATTGACAAAGGTATATCAATATGTGATTAAATACAATGATTATCCAAGTGGGGACACTTGTATAACCATTTATAGAAATTAACTAATGTAATATATATATCCGAATTATCATATACTAACATGTTGATAATCAATGAGCGATATAATATAGGTTAATAATAATGACAAGAATAATATAGTTTAGAAACATTCTTACTCATGTCCATCAGATAAAGAAAATGCAAAGGTAAGATACTTTCGATCATCGTTGCTTATAGTTCACAACTTAGTTTTATCGTTTATATCACGACCTATCATTAATCAGATCATTCGTTCGATTAGAACAATATACTATAACACATAAGCATTTCGCAGTCAACACATAACCTAATCACATTATTACCCATGTTTAACAACCATTGAATCACAAATAATCACATATCTAATTACATTATCTAAGTCCAGATCAATTTAAACACGCTTGCATGTAAAAAGCACGACTTTATCTGTAATTATCGATTCTAAGACTCTATTCTGTAACTCAATGTCTGTAAGTATCAGCCATATTATTTTTAAATGACTTAATAAAATTTTAAAACATTTATTATAATTTATCATGAATTTTCAAACACCGGAATCATTATTAAATGATTTAAATATTGAATAATTCTATTATCATTAATATTTAATTAAATTAAACTATTAATGAAATCATTTCTAAAATGTTAATAGTTATTTATAATATCTTGAAATACTTTTTAAAGTATTAATATTTCCTTAAATAATTTTTAAAACATTTAAAATCATTTTAAATAATTATCATTAATATTTAAATATTAATGTACTATTTATCAAAATATTAAAAGTCATTAATCATTACTTAAAATATTTTTAATTCATTTATATCCTTTTTAAATAATTTTAAATTAATAAAACCATTTTTAAACTATTTATTTAATATAATGAATAAATAAATTTAATATCATTAATAATAAATTAATAATTATTAATATTAAATTATTATTGAAATTATCCTTTAAATATTAAAAGTTATATTTTATAACTTAAAATATCTTTAAACACTTTATTTTCATTTAAAATGATTTTTATAATAATAAAATCATTTTTAATTAATTAATTTAATATAATTATTAAATAACTTTAATATCATTAATAATAATTAATTATGAAATTTATCTTTAAATATTAAAAGTTATATTTTATAACTTAAAATATTTTTAAATACCTTATTATTATTTAAAATGATTTTTAATATAATAAAATCATTTTTAATTAATTTATTTAATTCATTTAGTAAATAACTTAATGATCATTAATATTAATTTATTAATGAAATTTATCACAAAATATTAAAAGTCATTAAAATAACTTAAAATATTTTCTTATATCATAATATAATTTTAAATGATTTTTCAAATATTAGAATCATTTTTAATTAATTTATTTAATATTATAATTAAATAAATTAAATACTTTTAATATTCCAAAAATATTAAATATTTATGAAATATACTCAAAATAAATAAAAACTAATTTTCGGAATTTAAAATAATTTTTAATAATTTATTTAGTATTTTTAATAATTAAAAACTATTTTTTTTCTATTTATTTAATTAAATTAATTAATTTTCGAAAAATAATATATACTGTTTGTCCCTAAAGGGCCCTATAGCGATGTAACTGTCGCTATAGGTGTTCTTGAGGTGTTCTTCATGAAACCTAGAACACCAAGTCAGTTATTGAGTGACCAAGTTTGACCAAGTTTAATTTCGCGTGTGTTGTGTTTCTGAGCGTTTTGTTGCTCAGAGCATGTAGTACACATACAAGACTACACGATCCAATAATAAATATCCTCATAACATGCATAAACAAAGAGATCTGAGCCTCTAAAGTGGGCATCGGACACCGTTATTCATTTTCAGGTTACCCAAAATGAAGAAACGATTCAATTATCCATTTTTGGGCTGCTACAACTTGTAATCCTTGTAATGTTTTAGTGATATAAATGGTGCAGTATGTAGACAACATGTAGGACAATAAATAGATCACATAAAATCAATAAAAACATAACACAATCGTCAGATCCGGGTCGGTCAAAGAATGTCAGAAACTGTGTTCATAGGTTTTCTAGGTTGCCTATAAAACCGGATCCGTGCTCAAGATACCAACTTTGACCAATCACTAAGATCGATTCTTTTAATATTATGGAGATTTTAAGGCATAAATATGAACTTAAATTACCAGACTACAAGTTAGATACAACAACAAAAACAAAAAAATTAACTACAGAAAGAACTGGGCCTTTAAACTTCCTGTCAGAACGATCTGGGCATGTTCTTGACTGCACAGATTTCCTTCAGTCATGGTTGGTCAACGACCTTTGACCACGAATAACTTTCAGAATAGACATCAAATGACTCGGATTTTTTTTTGTAGATTAAAGACTACATTAAAAGCTACATATAACAACTTAAAAACAACAAAAATCAAAATCGACCAAAGATCTGTGGTCACTGACATTTGTTGTCAGACCATAGTTTATCCTTTTTCCAGACTTTGCAAAAACTCAAATCCAAGCCTCTAGATGTTATGGATTCAACATCTAGCAACTCAGATCATCACTAGACACTACTAACAACACATTTAACATAAAAAAACAACATCTAACAAATCATCAAAGGTCATAATTAAAGCTAGGGTTTATACCTTTACTTTGATCAATCTTGATCTTAGGCTACTGATTTGTTAGTGATATTCGTGGGGCTGGTATTTGGGACTGATATTCCTTGAAATTTTCGTGGGTTTGGGTTGAGAGAGATAAGTTGAGAGTTGGTACCAAAAATGAGCATGAATGTTCAATTTTCTCTCTCTCAATCTATTTATACAAGACTTGTAATGAAGGGCTGAGCTATGGGTGCTGATTTTGCTGAGATTTTAAGTCACAATTGTCAAATAAGTTGGTCACCAACCCATCCTATTGTCAAACCCTACTAGTTAGCCAAACTAATATAACTAGGGGCAAAATGGTCATTTGATAAATCATTTTAATGGCAATTTTGTAACTTATCAAACCCTTAGGGTTTAACCCTAGGGTTTAGCACAAATTGAATGATTTTCCAATTAGATTTTGTACAAAAAATAAAATAAAATAAATTTTAGTTTCTAAAATTTTTAAATTAGGGTTTCATAATTATGATTAATTTTAAAATCACTAATTATAATTAACTTTGCTACTTTAGCAATTAGAGTTTAAAATTAGTAATTAGTTTTTTTATAATTTCTAATTAGGGTTACTAATTTTAGAAATTAGGGTTTCTAGAAATTAATATCTCTAAATGTTAATTATGGTTAACCTAATTAATCATGAAATCACATAACATAGTTATATAATAATCTCGAACTCATGATTGAGTTTTAAGTTAGGGTTTTCTCATTTCAAAAATTAGGGTTTTCTAGATTTTTAATTAGGGTCTACCTAATTAATACATTTAATACACGACATAAATTATATAACACACTTATGAAACAATCTTGTACTCTAATTTGGATCTCAAATTATGGTTTAACATTATTACTAGGGTTTGGTCATAATACACCATAATTGACCAACCATTATCAATACGAAAATACAGTACATATTCATAGCACTGAAAAATCAAAATATAATTAATATTATATTATTATTCTCATACCTTGACAATACTCAAAAATTAGGGTTTGGATTCCATATCTCGATTTATTCTTCATATTTAACCTTAATAATTAAGGTAAAATAATTAACTTAATAAATTGTACTTAAATTCATATAATAAAATAATTATTATAATTATTCTAAAATCACTTCATATATTACTTAAATAATATATGATTATATTTTTATGGAAAATAATTAATAAAAATATTTCTATCTTAAAATTAATTATTATAAGAATATACTTTATAATAATCAATAATTCTAAAATAAATTTATTTGTAAATATTTATGTAATAAATATATTTTTATTTACCACATAAATACATATACGCATTATCTTATACAAATCATCATCCTAAAAATATATAAAAAAATTATACGTAAAATTTCTTATTTATTTATATAGAAAATATCGGGTTGTTACAATATAGGTGGCAAAAGTTGTTTTTTTCCCCTCAGCTACCCTAGCGATTACAAATACTTTTTTCTATTTCCTTAACCCAAGTTTGAGCTTCTATCGGGTCAGTGGTACCTCTAAATTCTGGCGGTCCTACAGCCTTAAAATCTTTAAAGTTCACAAATCGATTGGCTGGTTGATTTCCCACGGCCGGCATTCTAATCTGCATGGCTTGAGCTACCATGTTCGCGAAATTCTGCATCAGGTCTGGTTGTTGTCCTCCAGCGTTGTTGATAGATTTTCTGCCCTTTGGTTCTGAGTTTGACGTCTTGGCGGCATTATCTGGTTAAATAAAACATAATTAATATTTTATTAACTTACATTCTAAACCTTATCGTATAAGTTTAATATTTTAAACTTGTTTCATTAATCAAACATAGATTCATATTCCTTCAACTATTTCATAGTACATAGCATAACACATAATGCTTTAAACATTCGATATCCCTTTGTGACCACCAAAGTCGGGATTCATTGCTAAAACTTATACAAAAGTGAAAATATTACATTATACACGCACATTATCAAACATACATAATCAAATACTAAACTTACTTATTTCCTACACCTTTTCCTGATTTTGGACAACCTTTTGCCCGATTACCTTCCACCCCACAAATAAAACATGCACCTAGCTTAAAGTCGGGACAATGATGAGAGATATATCCATCATGTCCGCAAATGTATCATATCTTTTTCCCTTTCCTGCATACGCCTTCATGTTTCTTATCACAATTTGTACATTTTTCTATTTTCGTTTGCGTCCTCTTGGTTGTTATCTGAATTTCCTAAGTCACGGTCTTTCATTTTTCTTTCCCCCTTCTTTCCCGGAGCTGCACACGATATGTTGATTTTGGCTCCCATCTAATCAATTTTAAATTTAAGCTTATCTTGTTCTTCCATCGTTTCGATTAATGCCTTTCGCAATTGACTATTTAGTAGATTTTTTATTTCCCACAACCTTTTCGGAGAAGAAACCTTGTTCCTCAGATTCTGCACTTCGGTTGATGCTTGATCACCCAACTTCGATGATTTAATCACTATCTCATTAGTTCCACCATTTTTGGGTCCGGTACTATATTTTCCAAAATGATCACCTCATCAAGGTTATCTTCAACGTGAGCCTCTATTTCACCTATTGACTTTGATATTGACTCGGTTATGGAGATTAACTCCTTCTTTACGATCCGAGGGTGTCCTAATCATTTTCCTCCTGACATCTACACATAATTTATTTAGATTAGAAAATAATATATACACATAGCAATTAATAATTTTATATAGGTTTCTCTTTATTTGGTTTGACGATGAATTTACTTAATTCATCTTCCTTAAAACTCTATACGAGTTATTTGTATTTTCAACGTTTCCCTATGTCCTAAGGTTATAGCCTAAGGTCTATCCCATATATGGTTTCTAACCCTAAAGCTTTGATACCAACCTGTGACGCCCCCAAATTCAGGTGCTTGAAAACTCAAATTCAGTGCTTCACGATACCATTTCTTTGAGCTGAATAATAATAACAATGTCATAAATATCAAACTTAATTTATATATCAGAGTTGTCTAAATCCCAGGTACGCGACATTTAAAACATTTCATTACATGATAGATAATAAATATCAACATCTTAATTAAGTCTAGCTATTACATAAGATAACACAAACTTAATCTGCTAGCTTTCCTTTCCCTTTGTTCTTGCCTGAACCTTCAGGTCGATCATACATAGCTGAAAATATTTAAATTAAGCAAGAATGAGCATTTGAGTGCCCAACAAGTAATAGTAAACAATAAACATTAGCTGAAAGAATTAATGTTTTCTTTGAATGACACTTCTACAAAGAAGCAATGGTTGTGAATTAAATTGAAGCAACACTAAACAACATCAAAATTCTATTTCAAATTTTGAAACTACGTACTGACTATAAATTGAGAACAGTCGACAAACCATGAACTTTATTTTTAATTCTTGAAAAGGTTTAACAGAACTTCATCTGTAAACCGTCATAACTTACAGGCACGGGGGCTGATCAGTCTGTTATGCCCTATATTGATCAATACTACATGCCAGAACTATATTCTCGTTCATCATATCCGCCTTAGGCGCACAAATGTTTTCCCATGTTCAGGATGTTCATACTTAGTCGGGAATCCAAACCAAACATTTCAGTTGGATATTAATAAGGTCCTATCATGTTCAACGATATTTTTTAATCTGTGTCTAGAAGAATCAAATAGCTTAGACAACTTTTAATCAATGTATACATACTGGAATTTAATAGGTATGTATCAATAGGTATAACAATTATCCAAGTGAGGACACTTATTTAACCATACTTTAACGAACGTAATATATATATCGGGATCTTATAGTAATACAGTACTAATAAACAATGAACGAATAAAGTTCGAGAACTTGTATAAATACGAATATTTGGATACATAATCAGTAATAATAGAGTTAATAATCTAGCATAACTATAATATAATTCTGAAACTTTCTTCTCATGTCCATTCCATAAAGGAAATGCAAAGGTTAGGATACTTGCATGAATAATATGATTAATAACAATAATGTTTAAAAGCTTATATAACCGGAATATAATTTAATAACTGACTTACACAGGTTTATTGCATAAATAGATATAAAGAGTAAAGGTACTTGCCCAATAAAAAGATTAGTTCGGATACTTGCACAATATAATTTGAGTATGGTTAGGAAACTTTCCTTACACATAGTTTATCCACATTAATAAATCAACACTTTCGAATCCTATTTATAGCGTGTTATAAGCACAAGATGCTTATTAGCTAACACATTCTTTATTCAAGTGTGACATGATTCAAATATTCACATATGGTACTGATAAGTGGGTTTTATACCTACTTATGGAGTACCAATTCATGCGAACTATGCCCATCTCAAGTACATTTTAGTATGTTTTAGCTGCATTTCATGTTAGTTTGCATTACATATACTTAAAACTCCTTTTGGTGAATAAGTGTAGGAATCGGCCTAATTTGGTGGTATTATAGAGCACGGGGCTAATGGACGCATGAGGCGAGGCAAAAGCTGGGATATGCATGGCTGAGGATTGAGTGGAGCATGGATGGACAAACATGGATGGACATAGGACACTTTAGTAGCAACAACAATAATGCAGAACCAAACTCAGGAGCAGAACCAGAATTCATCAATTGCAAGCCGCGCGGCCGCGCGACAGGATGAGCTTGGAGACGCGCGCCTGCGCGAGTACCCAGCTAGACAATGTTACCTACTACAAGTTGTACGGCCGCGAGCATGACAAGCTTAGGGGACGTGCGCCCGCGCGAGAGCCCGGCTAGACATCATGACTTACTTCAAGTCTCGCCGCCACGACAGTAATATAATTTGGAAAAGCGTGTGGTCATGCCATGCGAGGTCTGAAAGTCTTCTTGATTTGTTTTATTTTATTTTTTTAATTAAAATGGTCGTAAGTGATTAAAAACAATATCTGACTGGTGTCAGACGTGATCTTTGATATGTTTTGTCGTATTTTTCATCATAGTAACTAGGGTTTACTCTCTGGGAGAGATTCCAACGTAGAAGGAGGCTAAAACTCTACTTTTCTACTTCTTTTTGGGATTTTCTACCAGAGTAGATTATTATTAGTATTTGCTGGATTTTTATGCGGATTTGAATATTAATAGTGGATTCTATTTAGCAATTAGGTTTGATAGTTCTATCTTTCATCTTTCATTTGTTTGTTTATTAATCATGTTTAGATTTTATCCCATAATGGCTTTTGGTTCAGTCATGAACTAAACTACATTATGGGATTCTAACGGATTTTAATATGTAGTTTGATTGCATGCTTGAATGTTGGGTAGTTTTACATATCATATGGGATGTCTATCATGATTGTTTTGCATACATGAATGCTTGATCATCATTCGTTTCAGTACTTGTATGGGATTGACAATGAACATGCAAGTATGGATTGTAATCATGATAATATACGTATATAGGGCTGTTTTATATGGCGTATGTATTTCGTGAACCAGATAGACATATACTATTTCACCGTATAAGTTAGAATAATGGCTTGAACTTAAATTCAATATAGTTGCAATTTCACATAGACATATAGTGATTTTGGTTATATTGATGATTACATAGAGTCTATCATCTGTGGATGTTGTGTAAGTAGGTCTTAGTGCATTGAAAAATGGCTATGACTCTTTTAGTGCTCTTGACTACTTTTCTATGATATGTGAACAAGTCATGCATTCTAGTGGTGATTAAATGAAATATTAAATGAAGTTAGGATCCCATTATTTCCAGATTTGATTTATTCTGTTGTTATTATTGTTTTAGTCATTATTCGCGATTCGAGAACAAACAAATCTTATTCATTAGTTTGAGCATATAAATATAGTGATTTAGTTAATGCATAATGATTTAAATTAAACAACTTTCTCTGTAGGATCGATACTTTACTTGCTCTGTATTGCTTGTTGACACATGTATGCTTGCATGAGTTAGAGCTCTTTTGTTAAGACTAAAAAAAGAGGCAACAGGTACAAAATCAACTCATAGGTTTATCATGAAATCAAGTATCTAGTTACTTCATAAGCCAATTAAGAATGCTCAAATTTAAGGGCTTTTTATTCACTGACTTTCATTATATAAAGTAAATACTATCTGTTTACCTAATCCTCGCATATATACATGCGTCAGTAGGTTTGAAACTATTTTTAGAAATATAGGCATCATACAAGTCAACTGTCCAAAATCAGATTCAAGAACTAAAATTCCAGACTAGCGCAGCTGTGCCATGGCTAGGCCTAGGGCCGGCGCAGCTGCACAGCCCTCTGCCCAAGCCAAGACTTAGTTGTTGCCTTGTGTTTTCTGTCTGGTAAGAAAACAACATACATATTATCAAGACAAAGGTCATTTCTCGGTTCTTAAGTCAATCTAGGTTTCCTATTTTCATAACATGGTTCTAAGTTAAACATTTCAATAAGTTAAGGCCATTCAAGGTCATGAAACCAAAAGGTCTAACGTGCTTGCCTTCTAAACATACAAGATAGTCATATAACTTATATTAGGCATGCTTGTGAGTATTCATAACACATATATGTAATTAACCTCGTTTTGGTTGGAAATTTGTTTTGTTTTTGCTTTCTTTGAATTACAATACTTAAGCATGTTATATATATTATTTATGATATGTGGGTGAGTCTAAGAGCATCATCAAACATGTTCACAATATCAGATTCTAACTCTCAAGGTAGTATGTTAACATTCTCGTTCAAAGTTCGTATTTTCATTAGTAACCTTACTAATAATTTCAATACGTTTATGATTTCTTATGAATCATATGAACATAAGTTAACGGTCTATTCATGCATTTCTAAACCATACCAACATGCTTGCAAAGTCAGCATATAAACATGGTATACATACATATCAAGTTCTTTCCTAAAGTTCTAAATTCATTTAAACTACACATTTTGTTAATCATATAGGCTAATCTAGTAAAACATGCTCTTATTAAGTTAATATACTTGTATATACCCATTACACATGCTTGCATGCTAGTTTAAGTCATAATAATTGATCACACTTAGCAGATTTTTAAAACAGAACTCAAAATCGACTCGGGGGTTTACAGCAATTGCTACGCCTCGGTGTTAATATATGTATAGTCGCTGGCAGTGTCAGTTCAAGCCGAGGAGCGATCGTGTTCGGAGAAAACTAGCCCAAACACAGAAATTACTCATGAATTTGATTCTAAACAAGTATGTATCAGTTTTAACATGCTAATATAGTTATATAACAACTATACAACCATTACTTAATCCTTATTATCATCTAACTCCACCTAATTAAGAATTTGAGAATTCAAGAACGGAAATTTAATAGAAAACTAAAAATGAAGAACAAGAAAGAGTTTTATACCTTTGTAATTAGCTTGGTAAATCACACCTTTTCTAATGATATGTATACAATCACTCACTCTATCTAAGATTTCAATTCCACTCCTTAGCAATTCTCAACAATAGAAATTAGAAGGAGATGGGTTGTATTTGTAGGGAAACAAGAACATAGATAATGCATATATACATCAAATTAAACCAATGAGAATGGTAGATTACATGATGGTTAAGAGAGAGTTGGTAAATGGTAGTTGATTTTACATCATTATGCCCACTCCCTTGTTCATCATTGACATCTAGGTTGCTAGCTTGAGCTTTGAAGAAGAAAAAGGCATAGGCCTTAACCTCTATGTGATTCATGTGGCTGAGAAAATGAGAAAATGGGACACTAGTTTTGGGACAAGCCAATTAACTCAGAACTCTTACAACATTAGACCATATACTTATACACAACTCTTATTTTTATGCTATATTGTATACACATATCAACCATACATTATAACTTATTGCCACAATATGATTTATATATTTAATATTTCAAGGTAGTAGATGTAATATAGAAATTTAACATACATATAGTACATGTATAATTTTATCACCTTTGGTATACTTTATTAAAAATTATAGCTTACAATATGTTCATTGTATATTATTTTAATATATACCCACATACATCTTATCACATACACCTTCATGATGTATTCATACCATATTGTTTTAATAAACCTTAATATATGGTTTACTATATATAGCCACATAAAAATGTTACTACTACACTATATAATTGGTTGTATTTTATATTTTTAAGCATTGCTCACATGCACATAACGATCAATATAATCTTATTATATTAATAACTTATTTATTTTATGTCAAATAAATAAATTATTCACTTCCTTGATTAATTACCACCAATATAAATAAATCCATTTTTCCTTGATTAATGTATTTATGGATCTCCATAACCATTAATTATCTATATAATTCTTATTGTATTTATAGACATATTGCTAACAATAATAATCACATATTATTAGTTAATTACCATTATCAATTAATAATAATTATTGGCTCACTTCATAATTCCTTCGTCGAACGTAACTCACTTTATTCCATGGTTTATTAATGTCACACATCACATAATTATTTCATTTAATTTCTAAATTAGAAAAAATAATTTTCTCCAACAGACCACTGGCATAGCTGCGCCAGTTTGTATTTCTGGGACGACGCAGCTGCGCCATACCCTGACAGTGCCAAGACTGATTTAGCTTCAAGTCCGTGCCAACTTTCATCGCTAAACTCATTTTATACGACATGAATTAATGTCCACAAGAATGATATTGCAAATCTAAGAGTGTATTCATTACTTATCATAAAAATCCTAAAAATCATATATTCATGAAAAATAAATAATAACTATTTTTATTACAAAATTTATTATAAGAATATAATCTATAATGATCAATAGTAATAAATAATTTTTTTATCACATATATACATATACTTTACTTTGCACATATTCTCACATTTGTATAAAAAAAATATTATATTCAAAAATTTCTTATTTAATTATATTGAAAATATTGGGTTATTACAACATGTCTTCTGTAATACCCGAGAATTTCCACGTATTATTAAATGAATATATTAATGGAAATAATTTTTAGTGAATATAAGTGTTAATGTTGGTAAGTTGATTAATTCAATTAAGTGCACTAGATTAATGCGTATTGAGAAGTGTGGATTTGACAATGAGAATTGTGAAATGCCTTGTGTGGCATCGTGTGAGATGAGGAAATTCACTAAGCAAGTTAAAAGGGGAATTAGGAATATTAATCCTGTATGATCATGTGATTTCATATAAGTAATCAATACACTCTTAGACTGGTAATATCACTCTTGTAGACATTAATTCATGTCGTGTAAAACGAGTTTAGCAATGGAGGTTGACACTAGTTTGAAGCTAAACTAGTCTTCTTGCACCGCTGTCGGTATGGGCTTAATCGTCTTAGTCCCAATAGATACTAAATCAAGCATTGCGCTTGATGGTCGATGGAGAAAAATTAATGTTTTACTTTTGAAATAAAATGGAATAATTATGTTATATGTGTGAAATTAATAAACATCGGAATAAAGTACATTATGTTCGACGAAGGAATTATTAATTTAGCCATTAATTAATATTAATTGTTAATGATTGTGGTAGAATATTGATTACTTGATAATGGTAATTAATTGATAATATGTGATTATTATTATTAGCAATAAGTCTATAAATATAATAAGAATTATATATATAATTAATGGTTATGGAGATCCATAAATACATTAATCAATGAAGAATGGATTAATTAATATTGGTGGTAATTAATCAAGGAAGTGGATAATTTATTTATTTGACCTAAAACAAATAAGTAAGTTATTATTATAATAATATTAGATGGATTGTTATGTGAATATGAGCAATAATTAAAAATATAAAATACAACTACATTATATAGAGTAGTGTGACACTTATGTGACTCTACCATATATAGTAACCATGTATTAAGATTTATTGAAACTATATGGTATAAATATATAATGAAATGTGTATGTACATGCGGGTAGAGAGTAAAATAAAATGTACATGGATTATATGTATGTTGCATAACAACTATTACCTTGAAATATTAAACTATAATGTGGCATTAGGATATGGCTCATGTATGGAGAATTGGTATATAAATATAACATAAGAGTAGGAATTTGTATAAGTGTACAAGAGTGCTGAGTTAATTGGCTTGTCCCAAAACTAGTGTCCCATTTGCTCTCATTTTCTCAGCCACGTGAATCACATATAAGCTCAAGCCTATTTTCTTTTCTTTCTTGCAAGCCTTTCTAGATGATGATTATGGAGGGAGTGGGCATAATGATGCAAATCAACAACAAAATACCAACTCCTTGTTACCCTTCATGCATTCCTTTCATCCATGAGTTTGATTTAGTGGAAAATTTCATTGTCTGTGTATTGATTTTCCTATAAGTATGAGCTCTCCTTCCATTTTTCCATTGCTAAAAATTCCAATGAGTGTGAAATTGAGAGCATACAAGTGTTCTAAGAACTTGGGAGTTCATTAGGAGAAAATTCATTTCACATTGCAGAGGTATAATCTCTCCTCCTTGCTTTCCATTTCATTCTCTGCCAAAACAGAATTCTTAAGTTCATGAATTTCAATTTCTTGATTATATGGAATTGGATGATAATGAGGTTGGGTAATGTTGATATAGTTGTTATATAATCATATAAGCATGTTTAAACTGATATATGATTGTTTAGAAATCAAATTCATGAGTAATTTCTATGGTTGGGCTAGTTTTTTTCAAAGTAGATTATTCTTGGCTCGAACCGGACACTGGTAGCAATTGCGTCGGATTAACATCGAGGCGCGGTATGAAGCATTTATCACGACCCTGAGTTTAGTTGGAGCTTATGTTTTACAATCTGCTATAATACTATAACTTATACTAGCGTGCAAGCATTGTAAGGGGTATATATAGATATATTAACCTAATGGGAGCATGTTTAGACTAGCATACATGATTAACACTACAACAAAAAGGCTTATCGTGATCGATTATCGGTGGCCGTACTCGGTCATGCAGATAATATCTGCTGACGCTTGATGATCGTCACGATAATCGTCATAAAATCTGGTCATTTGGGATGCACATCAATGACCACTATTATGACAACATATCTGCGGCCGCTATGAAGCGGCCAGAAATGACAAATCACGGTCCATTTGGTGAGTCGGCATGGTCCGGGGCCAAAGATGGCGTGGTCCACGTGTCGTGACCATTATCGGTGACCGCGTCTTTGTCATTTGATTGCATCTGCGTCGCTAATAACGTTTCAAATGACCGCATCACGGTCGGCGATATGAAAAAACTGACCCGATTTTTTTTTTTTTTTGCGAATTCCCAAAACACGTACATTTTCTACTGCTTTATCCCAACACACATACACACCAAGATAAACAACATACAAAACAATATAAACATCCATCGTCCACCAACACATACACCAAACTAGTATATAAACCTTTAAAAACCAATATGATTTGAATAAATATAATAACATTTCAAAACTTGTTTAAGTAACATATATACAAACATCGAATAATGAATATACAAGTACAAGGTTATGTCAAGCGTCATCCCTCCTTGATCACCTGTAATTAACAAAATAATAAAACAAGTTACAAATATAATAAATATGTTGATCTTTGGTATATATTACGACAATACATACAACAAATTGATTTTATACCTCGTCGCCATCCCCATGCTTCATCCTGCTGCTTTGCCTTGCCTCTTTGCTTGACTAACTCCTCGGGATCAAGAGCCCCCGGTGCGCCTTGATATCTTGAAGATTTCGATCTTGACATATAGCTCTCACCACGGTCGGTAGGAGTATGAACAATTTGGATGACTCGATGGTATGAAGTTGGGTAGGTAGAAGTGCTAAGCATGGCTTTGAAGGATGGGCGTCGTCGTTGTCCTTGACCTTTAATGTAGTTCTTCTTCAATGACGCCCTCTCCCACAACTCTTGATCGATAGGCGGACGTGGAGTGCCTTGAGGATAGCGCTCATTCGATAAGCGTTTATAAGTATCACTGTCATCATGTTAACACTTAAATAGTTAAAAATAATATTTTGTAAGTATTAATAAACAAGATTAGGTTGTTAAAACTTATTACAGCTTATCTGGATAGCCTCGAGCGGAACCATCACGGGTGGTACGTACACATCCGACCGATGGATAGGGTGACCTTGAGGCTGAGACTCTATCAAAGCTTGACACAATATTACTAAGTAAAAATGGGATATTTTCTACAATTCATGATTGTAAACATATTAAAACTTGTAAATCGTGCGAGGCGTTGATATGTTGCAAGCTTGTGAAATCTTGCCGCCCTTGTATGTTCCTTTAGCTTTTTCGCCATCGGATACACGAGGCTCTGTTGGTGGCGGCGGTCTTTCGTCTTTTCACCTTGACTCTCGACTCTCCATTGGGCACACATCTCGACCCGTATATTTGGGTGCACCACCGAGGCTATGCTCGTGCATATAATCCTCTCCACGGCACGGATGGTCGATCTCGGCATTGTGAATGGCTTTTTTTCGTTCTTTATTCAAGTTGTCCTTGAGTGCGGACCGCGCACTTTTGCGAGAATAATATACGAATCCTTTGAAGCACTGCGCGTCCTCCCATCTATCTGTTTACGCAAATAAAAAACAATAATAACATTACTAAATAATTATCCTTTGAATATTATATTAATATTATTTATCGTAATTAAAAAAATATACGAAATTACGCCCAAAGCTTGCATCCTTGTGGGCGATAGGTGTCTTTCATGCGTAATCACAGTGTAGGCCGATTACGTAAACAATTTGTGATATGCACTTGAGCGATCTTATTATACGAAAAATCACTATAATATACAACATCAATTAGCATATATTAAAGCAATTTATATCTAAGTTATAATATTTGTGAACATTTTCAAACTTATACTTATAATACTTATAAAAAATTTGCCATAGTCTCCCCTATAATATAGACTAGCCACATGCACGTGGCATGCATATATGGACATTTCTAGGCACCCAAGACCACAAACCAAGAGAAATATACAAATTTTCAATACAATAAGACCAAAATAAAACATTACCGATATAATATCAATCAAAACATTACCAATATACAATAAATGGAATCTTAAATGCTTTTATATAAATGATATATGCGGGACGTCGTCTTTATTAGGAGGAGGGCGAATCGAATAAGAATCAGATCATCGGGATTAGTAGGGGCCTTGGGCACATTATTAGGCCCCTACCCAATGGCGCTTTTTTTTGCTACCCTTTGAAGCCATCTGTATATTACAAATTTCAAGATGTTATTAGGAGTCATATTTGATTATATGTATATATGACAATAAACATGATGATGATATAAACATGTATATATATGAATATAAAATGACAATAAACAAAAGTTGCATTTAAATAGTTTAGTACATAAACATGACAATGATATAAAAAACATGTATTGCTAAACATACATTGCATGAGTTCAAGTGTCGATATACGATTGAGAATCATCTTGTATCGTGTTTTTGATTCATAACCATCATACGCTTGATTACGTGTCGATTCGATCGATAACTCTTCCTCCTCGATATCGATGTCATCGACACAAGTATTGACTCGAGGATCTAATTCATGTGGTTCATCTCCACCATCTAGCTGGATTACTTCATTGTCGTCCTCCACATTTATTATAGTCGACTATGAAGCATCTGCTCTTAGTAAATCTCCCCATCGACTAATTCTACAAGACTACGGCGGGAGTATAAATTACAACTTGCGAATCATGGCGGTCTATCCCTTTTCTAACGGGACTAGGAGTGTAGTATACTTGTCTTTGTTTGAGTTGGTAAAACAAGCGGTTCGTTGGAGTCACCTTGAGACTATGGAGGTCGATATCGGCGATTCCGTATGCATCGACACGTATCCCTTTTACGAATCAAACCAAGCGGCACTTGAACAAGTGAATATGACCCCCCCGTCGTGCCTTGTACGACAACTCTACGATTTCCTCAACTCCCCATAAAAGGCACGACCAAGCTCATTGTAACAATCTCCTTGGACACACTCTCGAGTTCGTTGTTCTTTTCTGGCGCCCATATGCCTTTGTGTGAAATTCACAACCATTTATTTTGTAACCATTGCGGTGACTTGATCCTTATGCGGTCCCATAGCTAGGACTTGTACATTAATAGGAATCGTTGATCCCTCGATCAAAGCCTACAAAAACTCCATCTTATTAAATGAAGTCATAGTTAACATATGAAGTATATATATTATATATATATACACTACGTCTTTAAAATTGAACTTACTTTGTCCTTTAGCCAAAGTGCAAAGTTTTTATCGATTGATTTGAATATCTTTATCGGTTATGTCGGCATGCTTCACTTTTAACTCGTCATCATACAATCTATACCATGTTATAAACATTAACATATTAGAATAAATTTTCAACTTAAAAGATAAAATATCAAGTTTACGTGTGTACCTCACAAATTCGTCGATCTCCTCACAATTGAGAAGAATGTAAGTATATGCATGCATGTAATTCTTGCTCGAGAGAGGAATATCGCTTCCCTTTTCCATAAAAGCGCGGCCAGAGGACCAAATAGAGGCCGACCATTTAGTTCAACATTTCCCCCATCATCATGTCTCTCGATACTCGATTGGCCTTTGTCGAGAGACTTCATCAGGAAAATAATGCGAGACAAGCGTAGATATCTCATCAAAAGCTGTATGCCTCGCATATCGACCCCTCGACATAAGCTCTATTCTTCACCTTCCTCTTAAGGTTTCCCATCACCCTCTCGAAAGGTACATCCATCTATATTGATTTGGACCCCAACCACGAGCTTCATAGGGAAGATGGATTTGCAAATGCTCCGTGGAGTCAAAAAAAAACCGGTGGGAATATTTTTCCGGTTTACGTGATCTCTATGATGTTCTTCTCAAGTACAAACATGTCCTTCTCATTCAATGATTTTGAACACAAGTCTTTGAAGAAAGCGACTAAGATCCGTCAAAGCATCCCATATTGGTTTATCAAGCGAGATCCCGAAATCTTTATAGGCATGAGTCTCTCCATGAACACACATGCGGTCATGACTCTTCATCCCTTGCAATTTCCACCGTAACACACCTTGCAATGTTTGGCGCATATCCATCTGGTAGTTTGGAGACTTAACCCATGTGCACACATCTTGACTTTCTTTTTGGACAATGTGTACCTTGCATGCGGTTTGACAATCTTACTATTGGGAGATTCATAAAGTTCTAATCGGGACGCTTTACAAATATCTTTCATGTCCAAAGCGTGCCTTATCGTTATCTTTTGTCTTCCCGTAACATTCATCACGGTGTTAAACACATTGTCAAACACATTCTTCTCAATATGCATCACATCTAGATTATAGCGAATCAAATTTGTAGACCCGATAAGGCAATTCCCAAAAGATGCTTCTCGAACCGGTTATGAGATTCACCAAACCCATTGATTATGTTTGTCGCATCAACCTTACCAAATGGGATAACCGCAATCTCATCACACGATCTCGCATCTCCGTTCAAACAATCATGATGCGAGGCATATCATTATCTACTTTCCCCTTTCTGAAGTGTTCTCTATTTCTTGAAGCGGGTGATCTCTAGTAGAAGGCAAGCGATGTGATCAAACCAACAAGGCTTTTCGACCTTTTGATAGATTAAGCGACTTTGTATGCTCCATACAATACGGACAAGCCAACTTCCGTGTGTACTCCATCCATTAACATACCATAGGTGGGAAGTCACTTATAGTCCACATAACCCGGCGCCTAAGGTTGAAATTTGTTTTCGTTGCAACATCCCAAGTCATACTCCATCCTCCCACAATACCTTTAACTCGTCTATAAGAGGTCTCAAGTAAACATCTAAGTTCTTTCCGGGACTCTTAGGACCGGGAATCACGAGTGAAAGAAATAAGTATGGTATTTTTTATACACATCGAGGAAGCAAGTTATGCGGAGTAACAATCACGAGCTGACATGAGTGCGGAGCAATTTGAGTGGCCAAGCAGTTGAAACCATCGGTGGACAATCAAGCCTCACATTTCTAGGTTCAATGCAAATTCGGGATGTGCTAAGTTGAAATCTTTCCAAGCACCTTGCCCATCTGCGGGATGATTTAGTTCTCCATCTTTATTTGGAGATTTCGCATGCCAACTCGTATGTTGGTGATCTTGAAGACATGTACAATCTTTTTAGTCGATGTGTTATTGGAAAATACCTTAGAATCTTAAGCGGTATACTTGATTTTTTGTAGTCACACCCTCTTTATTAGGCCTAAGCAGAGTCATGGCGCAAAAGCGTGCACCTTATCATCTTGTCATTTTCCTTATAAAAAACAACATGCGATCGTTGGGACATGCATCGATCTTTTGGTATCAAGACCCGACTTCTTCACCATTTTTCTTACAAAGTAATAGTTACGGGTAAATTCTCTCCGTCGGGCAACATACTCTTAATTGCCTTCAGAAGCGACTCAAAACACTCATGGCTCGTGTTGTGATCGACTTGATGTTAAGTAATGTATGTCGCACTGCGAGACAATGTAGTGTGTTTGGTGCAACCATGCCCCTGATGGCTTACTACCCTCGTCTAACAACTTAAAAAGTCTTTGGCATCGAAATTCATAGGTTGCTCTACGCCTTGCTCCCAATCAAAATCGGCCTGCTGATATCATGGACCATTTCATTCATCGATGAGTACTCTTGCCCGAATTGTGTACTTGTGTGATGCCACCATCTCTTCTCTGCCCATGTGCCCACCCGGCATTCTTCGTAATTTCTCATGAACCCGAAACAAGTAAATGATAGTTTACCGTGTCTCATCCATATAATTTACATTTTACACTTTAAACATGGACATATATCTGCGACTTACCATTCATTCATTACGGGTGACTATCGCATACTCAAAAACACTTGGCAACCGACTCTAAATTCAATTTGTAGCACCTATCACGGGTACTTGACTTTCGTCGTGCCATCCAACTACTGATGCGAATAGAGGTCCATGATTCCACAGTACCTATACTACTGAGACAACATTATAAATGTTAACATATGACTTGAGCATACTTATAACCATATGACTTGAGCATACTTGTAAGCATGCATATGATTAACATTTAAGCATACTTCTAAGCATATGACTTAAGCATACTTGTAACCATATGACTTGAGCATACTTATAAGCATATGATTAACATGTTTGAGTATCTTGGAGATTCATTCATATCAACTAGTGTGCTAAAGGCGCCTAACATGTTTTAAGATTATACCCCTCACGGTCCATTTCTATAATCTTTTATGTTTTGGGATAGTCATGACATGATTGAACACTGATGAACACATAATGATAATATCGAAATGATAACAATTGAAAAGTTTCATTGAAGCAATACCCTAAGATTCCTAATCGCTAAAATATTCCCAATGCTTCCTTCGATATCTATTTGAACAATACCACGAAATCAAACTATTCCAATCTAGCATACATATCAATCAAAACATTACCGATAAGCTAATTTCTATATATAGGAACAAATAACACAATCAAGCAGAACCAATTCCATAAAAACCAAGCTTGGCTTGCCTGTGAGCTTGGCTAAGCTTGGCGTAGCCTCGTGTGGCCTCAGCGGACCCAAGCCCGACCCATTCGCTCTAACATCCCTTAATAGGCTCTAGTGGATCACCGATAGGCTCGTTAATAGTATAAATGTTAGCAAATAACCCGACCGATAAAAAATTTACTTGAGTCTCCCCTGTAATATGGACTAACCACGTGCGTGGCATGTATATAAGGTCATTTCTAGGAACCACAAGACATAAACCAGCAGTCCATATGAGATACCATAGGAATTGGATGGAAATTATGAACTTATCGAATCCTATGCTCATAAAAAAAATTACTATCCATAAGCGGTTTTAATCTAGAGATTTACTACAAAAGAGTTTTGCGGTATCCCACGACATGTGAGGATCAAACTTGTAAACTTTGAAACCCAATCATTTTTCGTGGGAGCAATTATTCACGTTTTGATTCACATTATGATGTCGATGTCAAGTTCTCGATCTACAAATGATTTTTCACAATGACCGATATAATTGGTTAAACTACAAACATAAACATGGGATTCACGAGTTACATATCATGTGCATGACTTCTATAATAACCAAGCTGTTACTACCTCTATTGCACAAAAAGAATCCCAAAATATAAATTTTATACTAACTACTGATCTAATACATTCATATCCATTTTATCAATTTTGAACATCAAGATTTCACAAAAATCGACTTTAGAAAGTCAAAATGGGACTCTTTAGAAAGTATAAAAGTATAGTTCAAGTATGCCTTAAAATCCGTGCCAAAAACAGATCTCAAAAGCTATGACATGCAAAAGTAGTGCAGGGGTATAATAAAACAAGTAAAATTAGTCCCACATTCATTATAGTAACATACACCCAAAATTTATACTTTGGTGTAATTGTGAATTACCATCATTTGTGAATCCTCCCCTCTCATCTAGAAAATTAACAAAATCAAATTACCCAAAGTTCTGCGTATTACCCAAATAAATTTTACTCTAATCAAAACTTATAAACCAAACATAATCATATTACCCAAATCGACTTCAAATACTAATAAAATCATAATCATATTACTCAAACATAATCAAATCCATATATATCAATCTAATGCATATATAATAAAATTCATATTCAATATTGAAACATTATACATTGAAATCAATACCTCAAAGGCGGTGGGTGGCGGTGGTGGGCGTCGGTTTAGCTTGATGGCGGCGGTGGCTTCTCTCTGTGGCGTGACCTTCTCCCTCTTCTTCCCCTTCTCCCTCTTCTCCCTTTTCTTTCTCCCTCTTTTTTTTCTCTTACGGTTCGACTCTTTGTCGGCGAGGTGTGGGTGATAGATTAAAAAGAATCGTGATCGATAATAGCGGTAGCATGCGGTCATTGAATATTTAATGATGTGGAAGTTTTTTGACGTGTCACGATTATTTGATAATCAATCATAAAAAAATAAAGGCGCTTGACATTTCGGTAATTTTTAGGCGGTGAAATTGTAGTAGCGACCATACAAATGATATACATAAAATCAGCAGAGATAAAATCAAGAACAAAGCCTCCAGTATAAATCTAACAAAAATATAATCTCCCAATTTGAATTGAATATATCGGAATCAATGATTAACATAACTTAATAGAAGAGTAAAGAACTAACAAACTGAAATAACTAACTTTCGATGAATCAGGCCGAAGCGAAACAAACAAAACTTATAGAATGAAATAATAAATTTGAATCAAATGGTTGGGTGTTATTTAAATGCAAGAATGAAGCTTCGAGAAATATACGTTACACACGAGTAGATTCAAAATAATGCCCACGGTGCAAATCAAAACAATGCCACGGGAAAGTCCAAATATTGCCACGAGGCAAATCAAAACAATGCCACACGAGACCAAGTCAGAAATAATGCCACAGGCCGCAAGTCGCGTTGGACCCATGAAATCAAATGTATCACCAAATCGGATGGGTGTGTTTGGCACAACATCATCAATTCAGAACAAAAACCTAAGGTTAACCTATACGCCTCCCACTGACAAAACATCAATTGGCCCTACCTACTACGGAGCTCAAACGGAGCGTCGTGGACTAATCACGCTACACTGCCACGGAAAGTGTCACGCTGCCTCTCGTGCCCGATCTGACCATGCATGGTACCTCCACGGTGATTTATAACTCAAGTATACCTACGATATATTCTAACAAAAATATCATGTCACAACACATGCGACATAATACCGTAACAAAAGGTTCTATATGTACATGTTAAACCAAATCAAATTATAGTACAATATCTCAAAATGAAGGTAGCAGCATGTACGCTCTATAATTATCAAGATTAAACATTAAGCGATAACCCTAACTCAAAGAGTACAAATCTGAGTCAGTATTTATCAACTCCAAAATGAAACTATTATATGAATTTCACAAGAAATAATTATGTGAAATAATAACGAAATTCAAATAAAGGGATAAAACAAACAAATCAATATATAGCAAGAATGTATGTTTGAAGAGTCTGCAATCAGGTACGATACTTCCAAACAATTTATTCACACTCTACAAAAATATTACCTTGAATACCAACGATATCAAATCTGTAAACGTTATTCACAACCTAAACATATTCACCTCAAATTAAAAAAATCCAAACTAATAATTCCAAAATAATTCACAATCTATTTAATATGCCTTTAATCATCGCTTTATATCAATTATCAATACTCCAAAATTTATATTCAAAATATAACTCTTTAAATTCCTCAGATTCGATCTAATTAAACAAAATAATAATTAATATAAATTAGTTTTGCAAAATTATTCTTCCATCTTTAAACCTTTAATAAACTCGTTTTATTATTATTATTATTATTATTATTATTATTATTATTATTATTATTATTATTATTATTATTATTATTTGTTGTTTTTTGCTCTCATAAGTTTTATTTTAGAATTTTAAATAGTTCATGGTCTTAATTTATAAAATAAATTTTATACTACAAATGAAAATCAAACCTTCACAGATTTTAAAAGAATTATGAAGTGAATTTCATACATTAGATATGCTAACTTAATTTATAGTGAAAATCAATTTAATTCCTACATATATATATAACCGTATATATGAACTATTGTTTATAAACTAACATAATAATAAAAACAAATAATCAAATTCTATATTGTAGCTAGCTAGGTTCATTCCTTTTATAATATATTATATATATGTATACATAATAGCTGCAGTTCGGTAACACACTTCAAAATGATTTAATTCATCCCATCAAGAAATCAAATAATATCATGATTTATTCCTTCCTAACCTCTAATGATAACATCGATTGAGAAAAAAAAGAAAAAGAAGAAACAAACTTTAATAAAATAGCCACAAGTACCTTAAGAAATATAGCACCTGATTTCTTTCTTTATGTTCTCAAGTTGCCCCCTCCTTCTTCCCTTGATTAGCTCGTATCGAGATAGAATGACGATTAGGTTTTGCTTATTATTTCACTTAAAATAGATTTTATTAATTAATATATTTATTAACTCTCCAACTCTTAATAGGATTTTAAAATTACCCAATTATAAATTAGACCCACTTAGTTTTAAGGCCCAAACTAAATAATCATTTAATTATTATAGTCACATTAATTAAATACAATTTTGACGAAAAAACAAAGACAAAGTTCAATCGATATGTTTTAAAATATAAAATTAAAAGTCATTTATCTATTTTTTAGGTATTACATTACCTCACCCTTAAAAAGGATTTGAGTCCCGGAATCGAAAAGAATGAGCGTAGCTAATTGTCGAAAAAGATGCGGATACTTCGCTTGAATAGACTTCTCTATCTCCCAGTAGCTTCCGCATTCTGAATGATTTTACCCGCAAGACTTTAACAAAGAATTATCTTCCTCAATTTTAATTTAATCGAGTTATTTAATTATTTACTAAAGACTTTAATTTTTCCACAAAACAAGGAAGAAAAGAGGAAAAAAATCATTTACCTTTTTTAATTTAAATCTGATTATATAAAATAAATTAATTAATATTTAATGATTAAAAAAATGGGGTAGTACAACAAATATCCATCATCATATCAGGATAATCAACATCGAATCACAAGCTAGCTATTTCATTCGACCCATTATCGAGAAATAATTGTTCGTAACATTTACGGAAATTCCGAAACTTAAAATCGAGCGAGAAGGCTACTTTGACCAACGATTATTTCATTATCTTTGTTTATCCAAGTGATCTAAAGCATTAAATATAAAGTAAATATATAAATTTCTGGCCGATAACAAAACAACATCAAATCGCTTGATTAAGCGGCAGATCGAGGCATGCAAAAATATTGTCGGGACGTTGTTCATACTTTACGGGTTACCCAGAAATGCTACTTTCGATGGAGTCAAATTGACGACCTTTGACCATCAATATCTATCAATCAATGCATGATCTGGCCCTACTATAAGTTTCAGAATACAGATCTCATGCCATACTACATGTATCAACCTTTAAACAACAAATCAAATAAACTGGATGAGATTTACAGGGTCTGACATTCGTTGTCATGCCACAAAAAGAAAATTTTCCAGATTTTAAAAAACTTAAATTTAGAGCACTTTGATGTTATGGATCTAACATGTACCAACCCGGATCACTTATAGACACTACATAGAACATATTACAACACGTAAACCTGACTTTTAATAGAAGATCAAGGGTCAGAATTTTTGATTAGGGTTTTATACCTTTATCATCGATTCTTGATTCTAGCTTTCTAATTTGATAAAGGCATTCGGGGGCTTGGTTGTGGGATTTGAAATACTTGCCAATTTCGTGGGTTAGAGAGAGAAAAATGAGTTGGGTGTTTGAGAGAAATGAGGCAAAAATGATGATTTTCTCTCTTGGATCTTATAAACAACAATTTGTAATGAATTGGCCGAAGTTAGAGTGGTTGTCAAGCATTTCATTTCAGTCACTAGAAGTCAAGAGTTGGTAACCAACTCTAATTTTGCTAGATACACAAGTAAACCTCAATTATGCGATGAGGAATTTTTTGTCATTTGGCTTAGAAATTTAATGGCATTTTGGTAATGGTTCAACCCCAGGGTTTGACCCTTAGGATTTAACCCTTAGGGTTTTACCCCTAGGTTTAGCACAAAATTGAAGCATTTCTAGTTTAAGGTTTGTAAAAAAGTAAAATTTTAGTTTCTAAAAATTGTAATTGGGGTTTCTTAATATAGTTTAGGTTTTCAATTAATAAAACTTTTTAATTAGGTTTAGGTCCACTAATTAATATTAAAATTCTAATTTTGTAATTAGGGTTTTCCCCACTTGATAATTAGGGTTCCAAATATAAAAACTAGGGTTTATAAATATTAATTAGGGTTTCAAAATTTGGGTTTTCTTAATTAACTTTTAAATTCCATAATTCTTATCCTTAATCATGATAATCTGATTAAAAACATTCTCGAACTCATAATGGAGTTTTAAATTAGCGTTTACTGATTTAATGTTGGGGCTTGGTCATGATGCATTAAAAGCTGAACAACCATTAACACTCCACACACATATACAATACATATTTATAGCAGCATAATATAAATAATATAATATTAATATTATATTATTATTCTTATTCCTTGATCGAAATTGAAAATTAGGATTTTGGATTCCATATACGATTTATCTTTCATATATAACATTAATAATTAAGTTAAAATAAATAACTTAATTAATCTAAAATAACATCATATAATAAAATAAAATAATTATTATAATCATTCTATAATCATTTCATATATTATTTAAATAATATAATAATCGTGTTTCATGGAAAATAATTAATAAAAACATTTTATTGTATAATTAATTATTATTAGAATATAGTTTATAATGTGCAATAATTAAAATAAAATTATTTGTAAACAATCATTGTAATAATACATTATCGGGACAATGATGAGAGATATGTCCCTCGTAATCATAAATGTAATATATCTTTCCACTTTCTCGCATCACGCCTACGTTTCTTTATCACGGTTTGTAAATTTTCCTATTTTGTTAAGCGTCTTCTTGGTTATTATTAGAATTTCCTATTTAGCGGTCTTTCTTCTTTCTTTTCCCCTTATTGCTTCGGAGTACGCTTTTCGATATGTTGCTTTTGGCTCCCCATCGGATCAATTTGGATTTTAAGCTTATCTTGTTCTTCCATTGTTTCTATTAAGGCTTTTCACAATTATTTATTTAGCGACTTTTCTATTTCCCTGACTTTTCCGAGAGAAGAAACCTTGTTCCTCGGATCTGCACCTCCGTTGATGCTTGTTGAAACTTCAACTTTAGTGTCAGAATCACTATCATCGACTCCACCGTCTAGGATCACAGTACTACATTTTCTATAATAACCACCTGCGTCTGTGGTGTTGTTTTCATTGTTAGCCTCTATTTAAATTTATCGGCTTTGATATCTCGATTTCGGGTGTATGGGTTTTGATCCATCTTCATCTTATAAGCATATAACAAGCCTTTCCACGGACATCTACACACATAAATTATCTGATTAGCATATAGTATATACACATGATAATTAAGAGTTTTATATAAGTTATCTTTTATTTTTGGTTTGACGATGAATTTATTCAATTCATCTCTTTTAAACTTTATATGAGTTATTTATATTTTCAAGCGTTTCCCTCTGTTCTAAGGTTATAGCCTAAAGGTCTATCCACCTAAGGTTTGTAACACTAAAGCTCGATACCAACTTGTGATGCCTCCGAATTTAGGTACTTAAAACACCCAATTCGGTGCTTCACGATACCATTTCTATGAGCAGAATAATACTAATAATAATAATAATAATATAAAATCAAACTTAATTTACATTTATCGAGTCTAATCTCAAATCTTGTGACCTTTACTATAATTCCTTACATGATAGATAATACATATCAATATCTTAATCTGAGTTTAACTATTACAAAAGATACCATTAAACATATTACATTTGCTTTTATTTTCCCTTGTTCTTGGCGAACCTTCTAGTTGTTCACACTTAGTAGAAAACATTTAAATTAAGCAAGGATGAGCATTTGATTGCCCTATGAGTAATAACAATTATAAATATAATTAGCTGAAAGAATTAAATATTTTCTTTATACATCATCGCCTACAACGATTTAATAGTTGTGAAGTAAACTAAACTTATAATAATAATAACATAACAACTCTATATCACAATTTTGAAACTACGTATTGACTATAAATAGGTATTAGTCGATGATTATGAACATTATTTTCAAATTTTAGCTAAGGTTTTGCGAACTTCATGCAAAACCGCCATAACTTTCTGAGTCTTGAGGTGTACATCCCATGGGCCTGTGTTGATAAATATTGCTTTCGAGAAAGATATTATCGTTTACTCTTGTCCACCTTAAGTAGCGTAAAAGTTTTCCTTGATCGGGGATGTTCATACTTAGTCTAGAATCGAGCGAAAACAATTTGATTGGATGAAAAAGGTTTTATCATATTAACAATATTTTTAAATAAATGATCAAAATAAACAGGCGTTTATATATATATATATATATATATATATATATATATATATATATATATATATATATATATCAACATGTGTCTAACTACAATGATTATCCAAGTGAGGACACTTGTATAACTATATTTCAAAATTAACGAATAGAATATATATATGAGTTATATAATATAATATCGTGTTGATAAACAATGATGGGATATAATATATCTGACGATAGGGTTAATAATATAATACTGATAATAATGTAAATCTGAATCTTCTTTTCGTATACATTGTATAAAGAAATCTGCGAAAAGGTAGGATCTTGCAGTGCTGCTGCTACAATCTGTGACTTAGATTTATCTTTTATATAGCAACTATCGATAATAAGATCATTTTCTTGATTAGAATAACACATTGTAACACATAATACTACTTATTGCATTCATCACATAACCTAATCACATTGTTACACATATTCGGCGATCGTTGAATCACAAACAAACATTAATCTTGTCAAAATATCTAAGTCTAAATCAATTTACGAAACATATTTGGTGTCTTAAGCGACTTTATCGAAGTAATTATAAGGTCTAAGACTCTATCTTGTTGCTCGATATCGTAAGTATTAGTCATATTATTTTTAAATGACTTATAATAATTTTAAAATATTTATTATAGTTTATCGTGAATTTTCAAACAGCAGAAATCATTATTAAATGATTCAAATATTAAATAATTCAATTATCATTAATATTTAATTAATATTAAACTATTAATGAAACCATTATAAAATATTAAAGTTATTTATAATAACTCAAAATATTTTTAAACTAGTAATATTACCCTTAAATGATTTTTAAAAGAATTAACATTATTTTTAAATAATTACCATTAATATTTAATTATTAATGTCTTATTCATCAAAATATAAAAAGTCCTTAATTATAACTTAAAATATTTTTAATTCATTTATTTCCTTTTTAAATCAATAAAATCATTTTAAATTATTTATTTAATAATATTATTAAATAACTCTAATATCATTTATAATAAATTAATAATCATTAATATTAAAGTATTAATGAAATTATCTTTTAAATATTAAAAGTTGTATTTTATAACTTAAAATATCTTTAAACAATTTATTATCAATTCAAATAATTTTTATAATATTAAAATCATTATTAAACTAATTTATTTAATATAATTATTAAATAACTTTAACATCATTAATTGTAAATAATTAATGAGATTTTCCTTTAAATATTGAAAGTTATATGTTCTAACTTAAAATATTTTTAAAATCTCTATTTTCATTTAAAATGATTTTTCTAATATTAAAATGATTTTTAAAATAATTGATTTTATATAATTATTAAATAAATCTAATAACAATAATATTAAATAATTAATATTTTTCATGACAAAATATCAAAAGTTATATTCTATAACTTAAAATATTTTAATAATCTTTTTAAATCAGTTTTAAATCATTAATTCTATATTTTTCATAATTTATTTAATACATTTATTAAATAACTTAAATATCATTAATATTAAATTAATTAATGAAATTCATCACAAAATATTAAAAAAGTTACATTTATAACTCAAAAATATTTTAAAATACTTAATTCTTATTTAAAATGATTTTTATAATATTAAAATCATTTTCTCTAATTTATTTTGTACACTAATTAAATAAATTAAATATCATTAATATTCAAATAATTATAAATATTAATGAAAAATATTCCAAATAATTAAAAATTATTTTTTCATGATTTAAAATAATTTTTAAAACCATTTATGTACTTTTTTAGAATTTATTTCTATTTTAATTAATTTACGAAAATAAGAAATTAAAAATAATTTAATCGTCAGCTTAAAAGCTTTAAAGCAGTTTTCTGTCATGATTGTTGTTCTTGAGGCTCAAGAACAACGGCGAATAATTACCAAGGTGTCTACTTTGACCAAGTATAACTCACTTTATCTTGTTGATTAGGCGAGGTCTTGTAAGGATCGTATAGTTTATATGTACTAATACATGAATAAAGCATTATCTAAGCCGTCAAGCATATAATCGGAAGATCCGGTAGATTGAAAGCGTAAATCCGAGCTTTACGGGTTTTACGGGTTACCGAAGCGTAGTCGACCTTGAGTAGTCATTTTGAGGCTCATTAATAATAGGGTTACGATAGTCGTTAATGTGTTCTAATGATTTAGGTTTGTAGACCATATAACGAGTACAAATATCCATCATCATATCGAATAATCAACATCGAGAATCACAAGCTAGCGCCGGTTAACCCGTATCGGAAATGGTGTTCATCATATTTACGGATATTCGAAAACTTTAAATCGAGCGAGAAGGCTACTTTGACCAGCGATTATTTTCATTATCTTTGTTTATCTAAGTGATCTAAAGCATTAAATATAAAGTAAATATATACAAGCTACAAGCCCGATAACAAAAACAACATCAAATCGCTTGATTAAGCGGCGGATCATGGCGTGCAAAAATATTGTCGGGGCGTTGTTCATACTTTACGGGTTACCAGAATGCTACTTTCGATGCGTAAATCGATCGGTCGATGACCTTTGACCATCAATAATATCTATCCATGCGTGATCGGCCTGCTATGAGTTTTGAGAACACAGATCTCATGGCATACTACACATATCAACCTTTAAACAACAAATCAAATAAGCGAGGATGAGATTTGAGAGGTCGACATTCGTTGTCATGCAACAAAAAGAAAATTTCAGATTTTGAAAAACTTAAATTTAGAGCACTTTGATGTTATGGATCTAACATGTACTGACCGGATCACTTATAGACACTACATAGAACATATTACAACACATAAACACAACTTTTAATAGAAGATCAAGGAATTGAATTTTTGATTAGGGTTTTATACCTTTATGCATCAATTCTTGATTCTAGCTTTCTAATTTGATAAAAGTACATTAGTGGGGCTTGGTTGTGGGAGATGAAATACTTGCCAATTTCGTGGGTTAGAGAGAGAGAAAAGTGAGTTGGGTGTTTGGAGAAATGAGGCAAAATGAGGCTTTTTCTCTCTTGGATCTTATAAACAACAATTTGTAATGAATTAGTTGAGTTGTAGTGGCTGTCAAGCATTTCATTTGATCATTGGAAGTCGAGGAGTTGGTAACCAACTCTAATTTTGCTAGATACATAAGTAAGCCTCAATTATCTGATAAGGGCATTTTTTGTCATTTGGCTTAGAAATTTAATTGCATTTTGGTCGTTTGGTCTAACCCTTGGGTTTGACCCTTGGGATTTAACCAGCAGGGTTTTAACCCTAAGGTTTAGCACAAAATTAAAAGCATTTCTAGTTTAGGGTTTGTAAAAAAAGTAAAATTTTAGTTTCTAAAAATTGTAATTAGGGTTTCTTAATATAGTTTAGGTTTTCAATTAATAAAAACTTTTTAATTAGGTTTAGGTCCACTAATTAACATTAAAAATTCTAATTTTGTAATTAGGGTTTTCCCCACTTCAGACAACTAGGGTTCCAAATATAGAAACTAGGGTTTCAAAAATTAGGGTTTTCTTAATTAACTTTTAAATTTCATAATTCTTATCCTTAATCATGATAATACAATTATAAAACATTCTTGAACTCATAATGGAGTTTTAAATTAGGGTTTCACAATTTAATGTTAGGGCTTGGTCACGATGCATTAAAACTGAACAACCATTAACAGTCCACACACATATACAATACATATTTATAGCACTGTAATATAAATAATATAATATTAAAATTATATTATTATTCTCATTCCTTGATCAAAATCCAAAATTAGGATTTTGGATTTCATATCTAATTTATCTTTCATATATAACATTAATAATTAAGTTAAAATAAATAACTTAATTAATGCGAAATAACTTCATAAAATAAAATAAAATAATTATTATAATAATTTATAATCATTTCATATATTATTTAAATAATATAATAATCATGTTTTCATGGAAAATAATTAATAAAAACATTTTCCTTTGTAAAATTAATTATTATTAGAATATAGTTTATAATGTGCAATAATTCTAAAATAAAATTATTTGTAAACATTCATGTAATAAATAGATTTTTATTTATTATATAATTACATACGCTTTATCTTGTACAAATCCTCATCTTTTAAAAAAAAAAAATTATCATAAAATTTACGATTTAATTTTATAGAAAATATCGGGTTATTCTGGTCCCTCAAGGTGAATGGAAACAATGAGATGCGATGGCATCGTCATTCACTAAAAGATTGCACTTAAAAAGTATTGCGAGATCTCCATGAAGTTTATCAAATGATCATTAAAGGTCATCGTTTGGCAATCCTCCGAATTGAATGTTAGTGCACATTTGAATGGTGCCCGGCTTTATCACAAAGTTATTTGCTTGGATTGCGGGTTTGAGAATGCTTGCCTGGAGATCGTTGATTTGAGGCATGGCATACTCCCTTAGAAATTTCTGAAGTTCCTCAACCATTCTAACAGGAGTATATCTGTCCCAATAATTTTCTCTTCGCAGTCGTCTGTATGTTCTATCAACCTTAAGATCGAGAGGTATTATATTTCGTCCCCTTCGAGGTGGCATAAACAGTGAAGACTACCTGAAAAGAGAGTTAAATAAATAAATCAATTTAAATTAAAATTGTATTGACTTAGTGTTAATATTGATAAACAAAAGTCCCACAGCGGCGCCCGAACACTTGTTGATCGATTTCCTTTATTGCTAAATCAGCGTAAGCATCTGGCAGTTCACAAGTAATATATGATAAGTAGAGTGTATAGAACCCCGTGAGGACAAAGTCTTAGAGAAAATCAAATACTAAGGTTAAGTCGTTACTACCTTATCTAAACAAGTGAAATAAGATGATTGGTTGTTTATGTGATTAAAATTGTAAGAATAAGAGAAGCGGATGTACTAAGAAGTTAAGATATGATTCTGATTCCCCCTAATCGTCGCCTAATCTCCTAACTCTCCACATTAAAAAGAATCGAGGAATGGTTAATCGAGAGCAATAAATCTGCGTAAGCTTACGCCGGAAGGTCGAATGCACATCCCTAGCTAGATAAATTGTAACATTCCAAAATTTTAATTATAATATTAAATATTTATTGAGTTATATAAATATTTAATGGATGTGGGTTATCGTTGAAAAAACATTTGTTTAATTGATTTGATTTTATTTGGTTAATTATTTGTTAAATAAATAATTAATGAATTAAAGGAAATTATTATATTGATATTTCAATTCGATGGTTTATTATTTGTATTGACTTATGTGATTAAATTATTTATTTAATTAATTGTTATTTGAATTAATTAAATTAAATATGAAAGCTTGATTAAATAAAGTGTGAAAAATAACTATATTATAAGGAGTTATTAAAATAAATTAAAGTAGTTTAATTTAGTTTTATCCAAAAAAGTTTGAGGATATTAATTCGTTAATTTTAAATGGTTTGCCAAACAAGACCCTATGGCTTTTGGAATTCTTTTAATTTTGAATTATATAAATAAATAAAATAATAAATATAATATGATTATAATATATACGTTAGTTTTGTAACTGTTATTTTATTAAAGGGGCGTATTAAGATTATCAGTTTTATTTCCTACGTTTGTCTATCAGTTGAGTTTACGTATTATAGCTATCAATGTTTTCATTCTAGTTGCTAAGACTAAGAGAATTACAGAGAGAATTGAGAGAGTTTGAGAGTGAAACACGAGAAAATTGTCTTGATTGCGAGGTTATCAAGCTAACTTGAAGGTATGTTCACAACTTTGATATTATGTGTTTATGAGTATCACGGCAAAGTTTTGTTAAACTCTGTGAATTCTATTTCTTCCGAATTGTTGTTATGTAACTAAGTTATGGTTGTTATATGTGATATAATGCTAGAGTTTATGTTTAAACAAGAAATTGTATGCTAAATTCGTTGACAGTAGGAAGGAAATAATGTCAGTATATGTATTTTCATATGGTTCATGAAAAGTATCAATTATAGTGGCCAATTAGTATCTGAAATTGTAAATTGAAGCTTGATTATGTTAGTTCATTAAGAAACGAGCATAGCGTAATTTGAATGAAGTGATTTGGCCAAGTATTGGAGTCACAGTGTTGATTTTTGGGATGAATATCAAAAATGGAGTTTTATATGAAAAACATGGAATTTGAAAAATTAAACTAGCTTAAGTTGTTGTTAAATTATTCTATATTGATATATATGTAAGGAAACATGTTTGTGATAGTTCTATACCATTTGTACGTGTTATTATTACTGTTTGGTGAGTAAAATTCGTGTTAGTTGGCTTATGAAAAGTGTCGTAACCATGTTCAGCAAAACTTGAATCAAAATGAATGGTAGCGGCAGTGCCACATGCTATACCGATATAAACTCAGCCGCGCAGTCGCACTAGTGCCCGATCTCTGAACGGTGAAGTCTGCTAATTCTGCAGACTTTGATCGTTCAACGTAACTTAGCTTAATGTTAGGTTAATGTGAGAATCATGTAACAACAAGGTTAAACAGAGTCCGGTTAGGTGGATTGTAAATTCAAAGTTGTAAAAGTTATTAGTAAGTTACGAACGTGTTATACGTAACTTAGTTATAGAATGAATGTTAGATAAGTGTTATGATGTTAACACTTGGGAATTCTAAAATTTATATGGTAGCATAAGACTTATGCTAAAATAACAAGTTTAGCTAGTAATGCGTTTTATATTGAAAAGTGAATATTAGTATGTCTAATAGATGTTGTGGTTTTAATACTGTGTATATGTGAATGTGAGTTTTAATATTTTAGCTTACGCTCGAGGCAAGTTTTCTAACTCTACACTTTTGTTGAGTTAGTTCTATTATTACAATGTGTAACTTCATTCTTTTGATTGAGAAAGTTTCTAAACCTATCTTTTTACATTGAGCAAGTCTCTTGTATCTAGTTAGTTATGATGATGCAAGTTCCAAAATCTCATCTATTACATTGAGCATGTTTTAAATTCTAAATTATTGGAATTCTAATCATTGTTGACTTACTCTAACTTGTTTATAGTTAAACAAATTTCTTTAGTTTATTCTTTTATAATAAATGTTTCTTGAACCCTAATTCCTTGAGTTGAATGGTTCAATCACTTTGTATATTTTATTACCATATGGAGTAAGCATTGTTTCCAGCTTGCTATCAACTAATGCATGTTCGGTAACTAAAATTCTAATTTTACAAGATTATAGACCTAGCTTATTATTGTTCAAGCCAAGGTTTACAATTTCTTTATTTTGATCAATACTTATGCTCTCTAGTTATTTCAAGCATGAGTCTCAAATATAGTCAGTTCACCTATGATTCTCAAATGTTTTAAGTTATGTTGTTATTAAACAACTATTTTGTTATCAATCATTATTGATTCAACTAGTTCCCTAGTTGATGATCGTTAAACTTTAAATTACCCTTGAAAGCTTATCCAAACCAAACTTTCTTTGGTGCGGACTTGTACTCTAAATACTGAGATGAACAACCCTATTTTAGGGGTTTACACTTAGCATTGAAATGTTTGTGCACAATACATTGTACTGAAGGATTGATCCCCCAAGCACGTAGAGTCCTTATAGTCGTATATTTATTAATGTTAAAGTTGAAAGATTACTTATAACTGTGGACATGGTTCGTGGTCATTAGACCCTCAGTAGTATATTTCAGAATGTTAATAGAACATATCATTCAGTTCTATTGAGCCTATTATTTGGCAAATGTTGTAATGTTAATAGAACATATCATTTAGTTCTATTGAGCCTATTATTTGGCAAATGTTGTAAAGTTATTTATTCTTATTTTAAGTGAGCTTTGTTTGCTCACTCTTGAATATTATACACTTATTGCGGCTATGGTTGAGAAGGTAAATAAACTACAACTAGCAAAGGAAAGGAAAAAATGTACAAGTGATGAAGACTTGTAATTTTGTTTTATAGTTATGATGATAGACTTTTAATAATGATGTGATATAATAATTTAATTTCCGCATTTGAATGATTGTAATTAAAGGTTAGATAACCTGGGAGATAATTTTATTAACGAAATCCTGTATGGGCAGGTTTTATTATTAAATTATATTATGATTGGGTAGTTAGATATGAATGTTTTGATTAAGTGAACATCAAATCTTGTGGAAATGAAGTACCCATATTTGGGGGAGTCACATAAATCACAATATGTCTATTGGTGAAAATAACTAGGCTAAGGTCGTTAAGTTAAGTCTCAAGGCTAAATAAGGCAAATAGAGATATGTCTATCCTATTAGCAGTTTATGCACACATTCCATAGGCATGGTCATAACAAGTATCGTTGTATTTAAAGGTTAGATAATAACATTCATTTTTCAATATCCATTAATATCAATACCAATAAATCTATCAAGAAATCAGTCCATAAGAAAGAAATACAACAACTAATTCCAAAATGATTCATTATATAAAATAGGAGAGAAAGTTAATTAAGCTAAACAAAAGGTTACATTGCAATCCTAAAAATGGAGTTAGTTCATTAACATTGTACTAAAACACATTTTCAATACATTCCATATTCTCAGTAATAGACAAATAAATGGGAAATTTGGAATAAGAAAACCCTTGTTTTGAAGTGTTCTTCCTCCAAATCTTCTCTTCACTATCTAGCTCCTGAGCTTTGTCGGATGTAATAACTTTTTCTCCTTTGAGCAGCTACTTTCTCTTCCAAGAAATAAATACTGTAATAAAACTAATCTATCTATCTTGTCATCGAAATCTATATCGTAGTAATTGCTAAGTATTAAGTGTTAGGTTTGTAATATTCATGCTTGTGATCAAATTGCATAAAAAGTCTTGAGCGTGGTAAAAATCGAGTTTAAAAAATTTACAAACCATATACCCGGATCACCCTTTATGCATAATTATTAATTAAGCGAAAAGATAAAGAATAAATCATACCCTTGAATATCGAGCTTCCTCGGTACAAGTTCACCTTCAAATCCTTTCGCGTTCGATCTTGAATCCACCGGGGTTTGGTTCCTTCCTTTGATCGGCGTTAGCCACCCGAATGTTTGGCCTCTGAGGTGATCCACCAAGGAAGAATAAAATTCAAGAAGATGGGTTGGTTGGCTAAACCCTAGTTTTCTATCTCTATAGAAAAGGTGTACTCTCCAACAAATTGGAATTATTACGTTGTAAAAGTCAACAACCCATACCCACCCATAATAAGACTCTCTTATTTATAGATGTGGGCAACCCACCTTAACAATTAAGGAATTGGGTTTAATTAATTAATTCTTTTAATTAATTAAGCTCCTAATCTTATTAGGGATAATTAATTAAACTCCTTTAACTAATTTTCCTTCTAATCCAATTAGGAATAAATGAGAGTACTTATATTAAATTAATTCCTAAACTCTTTTAGAAATTAAAATAATAATAATTATAATAATATTAATAAGACTCCTCTTATTAATTTATATTTAATATTTCTAAAATATTAAATAATAAATATTAATTATTTAATTTATTTTATCACCATAGATTAAATTAAATATACTTAACATATTATTACGATTATGCCATTAACTTCTTAAATAATTATTCTTCCTTTTATGGTGTGACCCTTTAGGTTCTCCATATTAAGCCGGTTGTGAATAAATCAATTAGAACAATTCTAATCTTATTTAAATAAATAAATTAAACAATTAATTTATTTAAATAATATTTATTCTATGATAAGGATAAGCCTCCCCTAGCGATCAGCGACTTTCCGGATAATATAGATTTCAACATTAATCATAAAAAGAACCTTTGAGTAAATAGTTCTTGCGTCAATTCAATCCTTCCACCACATCTGATGTCCCAATTAAATATAAGACATGGAATTCTTTGTCAAGTCTTATTTTATTTAATTATATGTATTTCGATCCTTAAACGCACAACTCAAGTAATGCAAATTAGAAACTCCTTTCTAATTTCATTACGCCTTAACCAAGGACTCTTTTGGGTTGTCATTTATCGAATCACATAGGACATTTCTTCTTTATTAGAAGCGGTAGATTCTTTATTGATCATACATTATCTCCGTATACAACTTATTATACCCAAGCATACCCTTTGATATACCCTAAGGGTCTTAAGGAATAAGTCAAAGTATAACTCATCATACACAAGATACTATGATGATCTCAAGTCCAAGGATCACTTGTACTACTATCACTGAGAATTCCTATTGATGAGGTAAATAAAACTCCATTAGGTATTCCTTAGCGAGCCCACGTTCGATGAACTTATTCTCTAATAAGCACCTACATACTTGCTTTAGTGTCTCCACACAAATGATCATGAGATCAATCATCCTCATCGATGAGCAAGTTAACGTATGTACCCAATCTATCCAGGATTCACTAATCCCAATTTAGTAATCCAATGATTGGGAACTATTTTAGTTTTAAGCTTTTAAGAATTTAGATCTCATTAGAATGATCATCATCATTATTCTAAAAGCATTGCTTAAAACTATGGGTTTATCACATATTATAAAACGACATCATGTAGATAATTAAAAGCCTTTAATAAATTAATACTTTTATTAATAAATGAATAAGATTGTTACAAAGTATATGCTTTATCATCAAACATGATTGGCTTGTGTGCATACTACTTTCATTAAGTGTTAATCCCTCTCTCCTTAGGTCATTAAAAGCCCTCCCACTTGGTGGACACGGAGCTTTCGCCTGCTGCGGCATACATATAAGCTTAAAAACTAGAGGTCGCTACTGGTGGCGACTCCATATCTCTGACCTTTTAACATTTGCTGACAGCGAGGATGACATCACCAAGCAGAAGCCCGGCGGCTTGGTTGTGATACCCCCAAATCCGGATACTTCATTTACACAAAATTTGGTTCTCACTATTAAAATAATTACATCTAACTACCCATGATAAAGGATAAAATATTAAATAACTTAAACAATAATCTTTCCCATTAAAGGATTACATCATCTCATAATCAATCCCAGGTAATCTAACTTTAAATTATTACATCAGTTTGCGGAATAAATTATAAAATAAAATAAGTCTTATAAATTTATGCATTTAAATAACTTTAACTAATTCTTCAACACTTGGACATCTTGCCCTTTCGCTTGCTAGTAGATGGATCATCACCTCTTTCGACTTCAGCTGCATTGTTTAATTGCAAGAGTGAGCAAACAATTGCTCACTAACATAAAGATAGTATAATAACAACATGAGAGTGAAAAATGAATACTGAACAATAAAGAACTTCTTCTACGAATCAAAAAAGAAAACAAGTTCAAACTTTAATTATATGAGGGTCTTATGACCACGAACTATGTCCACGGTGTTTAGGTATTATTACCTTAACCTTAACAGTCATTAGACTGTATAGACTCTTCTTAACGCACTCGGGGATCGGCCCTTTGTACCATGTATTGTCCTGTGCACAAACATCTAAGCGTTACGTACAAAATCCCCTATGTTAGGGTTGTTCATCTCGATTTGAATTTAGAATTTTCGCACTAAAGAAAGTTTAGTTTGGAACTAGCTTATCGGTGTTTCTAGAATTTTAGAACACTTATTCAATTTTAAATCGATAAAGGTTTAATACAAGAATGTATAATTGAGCAAGGCTATTAAAGTCGAAGATCGAATATTAATAATATATAAGCTGAATAAACATAATACACATGCAAAGTACTATGTTCAAAAGAATTAGAACAATCTCATTTGAATCGATGTATTAGAACAATATATGCTTTGTATAATAATTAGAAAAGTGAAACTTGCTCGATCTAACGAATTAGATTACAAGAGATTAATCAATCATAAATAATATTGCTCAATAGAATTTTAGGAACTTGCATTCATTAATAAAAGAATGAAGTTAGAAAACTTGCTCAAATGTAAGGAGATAAGGTTTAGAAACTTGCACAATTATTATAAGAGTAGGGTAAAAGAACTTGCACAATTATGAAAGTAGATTTAGAGAACTTGCCTTTTTGTAAGCTACAAATGTAATATAATCTTGATTACCCTACATACATCATTAAAAATAAATAACAATTAGTTGTATGAAGCATTAACTTTAGGGTTTAAACCATCATTTAGGTCAGTAACCACAACCTAGAACCTAACCATTTAGGTTAACATACTTAACGCCTCTGAAATCACACATTAATCAACATAAACATTATCGTTTATCTCTGACTTTTGAAAACATCACTTTTAGTTTCATTTTATAACTTATTTAAATAATTACTTAAAACCTTCACACTTTGAATTACAACATCTTACAATACATTATTAAAGTCCACTTTATATTTTAATATCCTTAACATGCATGCTAAACTAATACAAGTGCATTACACATGATGCGTAATTAAGCATGTCGACGTCGGGATTTTTGGGTGTCCTTTTCAGATTACTTGTTCTTTGGTGTTCTCATTTTAGGTGAGATTTGTTTGAAAAAACAAGTGAAAAGGTCAAGCATGTATAATGTCGACGATGGACTGTTAAGAGTCGCCAGTTGGTTTTCAAAATGATTGTGCAAACACAATAGATAAAAGGTTTGCACATTGACCCAGTGGTGTGACAACGATATCTGGTCGATAAAATAGAGATTCGTTTAGGGTCAGGGGACTTGGTTATCTGAGGGGAAGGTGTTAGGCACCCAGGAACATCATCCGTGTTACCACGGTGACCTCCTCTTTTCAAGAAACTATTATCTTAATGCACTACAAAAAATGGGCCTTTTTAGCGATTTTTTTTCGGCGACGACTTTATAAGTCGTTGCTAAAAATATATATTTAGCAATGAAATTTGTCCGCCGTTGCAGTTGATTGTCGAGCTTTCACTTTTGCAACAAAATTCATAAGTTGTTGTAAAATTTCGTTGCTAATTCATTCATGGAAAAATTTCGTTAGAAATTAGTTGCAAAATTTTAGGCCACTTGATTTCCGTCGTCGTGAAGTAACGAAAGTTTTTTGTTGCTAAAAATGGGGCTTTAGCTGACGATTTTTCAAGCAATGACTTTGTAAGTCGTTGCTAAAAGTGTATGTTTAGCAACGAAACTTGTCCTTCGTTGCAGATTGTGTCAGACTTTTACTTTTTGCAACGAAATTCATAAGTCGTTGCAAAATTTGGAAACAAAATTCGTTAGAAATTCGTTGCAAAATTTCTATCTACTTGATTTCTCCTCATCATGGGCAACGAAAAAATTTTGTTGCTATATTTCGTTGCCTAATATGAACCACATTCATTGGCAACAAATTTTATTTTTGTTGCATATCTTATACAACTTTTTGCAACGACTATTAAAATGTTGCCTTAAATTAAGATAATCCCAATAAGCATGTTTTTGTAAGACCATATTCGGTATTTGGATAATTATGAAAAAATATTCATATTTAGTATTGAAAAATTATTATTACTATTACTATTACTATTATTATAATTATTATTATATTTACTAGTATTATTATTACTATTATTATTATTACTACTACTACTATTATTATTAATTTTTATTATTATTATTATTAGAATAATTATTACTAATCTTATAATTATTATTTTTATTATAATAATAATTATATTAATTACTATTATTATAATTTCTATTATTATTATTATTATTATTATTATTATTATTATTTTTATTATTATTGTTACTATTATTATAATAATTATTATTGTTACTATTATTATTATTATTATTATTGTTATTATTATTATTATATAATAATAATAATAATAATAATAATAATAATAATAATAATTATTATTATTATTATTATTATTATTATTATTATTATAATTGTTAGTATTAATTATAATTATAATTATAATTGTTAGTATTAATTATAATTATTATTACTATTATTATAACTACTACTATTATTATTATTGTTATTATTAATTATTATTATAATTACTATTATTATTCTATTACTATTATTATTATTATTAATTATTATTATAATTATAATAATAATTATTACAATAATTATAGTAGTACTAATAATAAAAAGCACATTGACAGTGGGCTTTTAAAAAAATAAAATAAAATAATGATCTCTTGAGAATTGAACTACAGACCTCCCACTCTACTTAAACAAATGCTCAAACCAACTAAGCAATAATGATTTTTTATTATAAAAGTGGGTTACTCGATACTAAAATACTAAAAATACTAATTACATATTTACATCAAATACTAAAAATACTAATTAAAAAAAATACTAAAATACTAAAATTCAAATTATTTTGTTAATTAATCAAAAGAACAAAAATTCAAATTACATCATTAAAATACTAAAATCATAACATATTTACATCATTTACATCATAACATATTATCATATTTACATATTTACATCATAACATATTTACATCATTTAATCAAAATACTAAAATTCAAATACTAAAATACTAAAATTTTACTCAAATACTAAAATTTTACCATAGTTGTATAACATATCAAAATACTAAAAGTCACTTACGCGACACTAAAATAATGATTACATATTTACATCAAATACTAAAAAATACTAATTAAAAAAATACTAAAAAAATCAAATTAAAAAAATACTAAAATCGAAAAAAAATACTAAAATTCAAATTATTTTGTTAATTAATCGAAAAGAACAAAAATTCAAATTATATCATTAAAATACTAAAATCATAACATATTTACATCATAACATAACATATTATCATATTTACATCATATTCACATCATAACATATTTACATCATTTAATCAAAATACTAAAATTCAAATACTAAAATACTAAAATTTTACTCAAATACTAAAATTTTACAATAATTGTATAATATATCAAAATACTAAAATTTTACTATAGTTGTATAACATATCAAAATACTAAAAGTCACCTACCCAACACTAAAATACTAATTACATATTTACATCAAATACTAAAAATACTAATTAAAATATATACTAAAATACTAAAAAATCAAATTAAATATTTATATATATATATATATATGTAAACAAATATTCATATAAATATTTATAAATTTATCTCTTAATATTTATATAAATATTTATAAGAATATTTGTTTATATATATATATAGAGAGAGAGAGAAGAGAGAGATCAAAGCATTCTCTTATCTAGTATTCTCCTTAAATAGCACTCCTTTTTATTAAAACTAAACGCGTTTTGGAGATTTTTAAAAGAGAGTGGTCCCACTTACTTTTATTTTATTTACAAAAATACCACTGCTTACCCATTTATTTTTTTAAAAGAAACTCCAAAATGGCGTAGTTTAATAAAGGAGTGATATTTAAAGAGAAATGCTAGATAAAAGAATGCTCTTGATCTTTCATATATTAAAATATTCATAGTTACGTTATATAAATATTCATAGTTACTTTATATATATTTAGTTTAATGTGGAGATTTAAGAGTATATATATATATAGATGATAATAGAATTTATCTAATACAAAAAATATAACATAAAAGTAAAAATATCACAACTATGTTTTGAACCTAAGACCTATGGGTTATTAGGCTATTAAGCTACCACTAAGCCATTTTAATTTATTAGTTAACTAAACTAATGTTATAACATGGCGGTGAGCGATTATAGCACAGCATTAAAGCGAATGAGGGCAAACGAGTAATTTCTCGTATCGCTTCTGATTTTGTAGCGGAAAGGAGAAATCCATTTCAATCCATGTCATCGATAGATACGATCAAGCGGTATAGATTATGGTTGTTGAAATAGTACGTGACAATAGGTGCCAAGAATGGGGCCCATATATATATATATAGCCGTGTATAGTTTATTTGTGCGTAGTCTTTCAAAAGCTGCGTCGTTTTGGCATATTTGTTTTGATTTACGATTTGGGATGAGAGAAAATTTTTTTTAATAAATAAAAAAAAAATCACGCAAACGACATAGTTTTTGCGGACTATGCACAAATAAATTAGAGCTTTCATTTTAAAATTAAAATTTAGAATTTCAAAAAAATGATGAAAAGTTATTTTGAATTTTAATTTAGATTATTGATATTGTATTTATTAAAAATAAATAAATAAATATTCATTCATTAATACTATACTTTAAAACTCATTCGTTATAGATACGTTATGAAAAAACGTTATCTATTTAAAAAAGTATTTTTTTAATTTTAATTAGATAACGTATTTTTAAAACGTTATGTATCTAAAAAAACATTGAGCACTTATTCGCAAAGAAAGAGGGTTCAATCTTGAATCGTATTAAGTGTCTCATCTTTAGCCTCTTTTCGTTCCATCCGGAAGCAAAAAGCTAGGGTTTGCCTAAATTTCTGTAACTCTCAAATCTCTAGATCAAACATTATGACACCCCTTATTATAATGAACCTAAATTGCGGCAGCGAGGCTACATTGCCAAACTTGCCTCCTGGCTTGACAGCGTCTGGCGGGCTCGTTATCGCAAAATTGACCTCTCAATCCGACTTCAAAGGTATATAAAACTTCGTATAATCATTTCATTTTATATATGTTTAAGTAATTAATGTGTATATCGTTTTATGTTTGATTTGAGATGAATATTTGGTGAAAGGACTTAGTTTAATCGGTATTTATGGTTGACCACACCTGATCGTTTGCTCGGTTGAAGGCAAAAAATCGGCTGGGCGGTGCTTTTAGCTCAGGAGAACCGTGCAGGATCTGATTACCGATCGACAATGTATGTTTCTCTTTCTTTCTCTCTCTTATAATTTGGAATGTTTCTATTTTGGTTGCGGTTTGGCGGCCTAATTTGTTCTTCTTGTTGTTTTCTGTTATTGTAAGAGTAGAACAAGGTAAAGTATGGGCATAATTGTCCGTTTTGCTAGCATATGGAGTTAGCTTAGCATATGGAGTTAGCTTAGCATATGGGTTAGTGGAAAGGGCTTTAAAATGGTTTAATGTTTACTGATTGTGTTACTCACTCGACCTCCTACAAGATTTCTTATATTTCAAGGATCAGGAATTTTTTAAAAGTCTCTTTTTCTATGGTATTATTTTTAGGACTTGATGAAATTGGAAGGATTATATGACATTGGATTGGATTTTAGACTTAATCAAAAAAAAAAAATTATATAGTAATTGATGGCCCGGAAGGATACATGCATATAAAATCAAGCGATTGAGTCTCTTATATGATGCGGTGATGGATTTGCGGTCTTACCAATAAATAAAAAAAAGATCGTGGGGTTTCAAAGAAGATACTTATCAAGGCATCCTTGTTAATTGTATTTTTCAAGAATTGCTCTCATCTTGATGGACAAGACAACAATGACTTTGCTTTTGGCTTGCAAGTCTTGTTTTAAGACTTTTCTCACATTATTTATGGTAATTATGCATTCTACGATATAGCATTTTCTTTTTTGCTCTTTAGGTAGCTATTAATTGTAGAACTCACAAAATCTTTCTTTGGATTGGGATTTGGGAGTGTCCTCATTTCATTAAGTTTGGGGGAGTGGGTTGTCCTCTTTGGCCCAACCCTTGCGTTGTCATTCATTTATTGGTGATTAGTAATTACATTCTTCTCGATTTTCCTAGATAGTAACTTGCATCCGGTTTAATCCTGGCGATGATAGATACTTCATCGGTGGATCACTAGATGCTAAGGTTCAGCATATGGAGTATTCTGATCACCAAGTTGTTGATTGGAGTGATCTGCATGAGATAGTCCTTTGTTGCTTGTTATACACCGGATGGTCGTGTTGGTTTCTTAATTAATTTTACATATTGTAGTTCATATTTTATTTTCAATTAATTGCATAGTTTGGAGTCATTAATTAGAGCTCTTCAAGTTGGGGATTGTGTGTTAAACAAGCCTGATATTTTATATTATGATCTTACATTGAAGGTTCAATATCACATGCATCCATCCTTTCGGAATTTCCTTCTAATAAACCCATGAAGGTACACATCTATGTGATGCTAATTAGAGGTTTGAGTGTCACAAGCTAGAACAAGCTCAATTTTTAATTAACAATGAAAAGTTAGACTTAGTATGTTGAGTCGTTTGGAGATTACATTTTGGCGACATTTTAAAACAAATATTATCTTAAAGACCATATTTATACTCAAATAAATCGATAAATCCATTTATTGACAACAATAAAGCGTGAGTTTTACAAATAATGGTGAGAATATTTATACTCAAATAAATCCTCTTATGTATTGATACATTATTTTACAATAATGGTGAGGACTACTAAACAACTCTCTAGAACCTTCATTCCATACCCACTAATACTTCATTACATTCTAGCCTCACGAGAAGAAAAATGGAACAACAAGGAAAAGGGTGAGCTCGACTAGCCCGGTAAAGAATGTTATGACTAAGATAATATACAACAAATTATCGTTAGTCTCAGCGAGGAAAAAATCGATAGAATCTGATAGACAACAAGTTTCGGATCAATATTCGCGGTGAAATAATAATTCATAGAAGAGTTCGTGAGAATGAAATCTACTATAATCTATGAATTTAACGATCCATCATCAATATTTTATCCTGTAACATCAATCGATATTCATCTCGAATCAAATATTCATCTTTTACTCTGAGGGCGAAGATATTCATCAATCGGTCGTATTCATCTCAACTTTTGTTCATCTTTGCACTCTAAAGGCAAAGATATTCATCGATCGGTCGTATTCATTTAAACACCTTTCATCTTTACTCTGGGCCGAAGATATTCTTGAAATCATTCATTTAAACACTATTCATTCATCTTTTTGCCTTTCGGGCCGAAGATATTCTTGAGAAATCATTCAAGATATTCAATAATATCATCATTTAAGGCGAGGATGATGAAAATATTTTTAAAAAAGCGAATCCGGTGAAACAAAATGACAAGGATTAAGGATTAAGGATTCGTACTTTGTTTTATCCATGTAAAAATACCTCAAAAATAATCGTAGTGGTGTAAAATTGAGAATGATCAAAACATGGATCTGATCAAAGCTAGTATCCGAATAGATATTTTAGGCGAAAAGAAAAATTTTCATTTTTGATTGAATAGTCTTAGTATTATTCGTGAATAGTCTTAAAGTATCGTGAATAGTCTTAGTATCGTGAATAGTAACTCAAACACAAAAGATAGAAATTCCACAAAAAAAACATCTTCACGCTTCATGAATAGTACTCGTGAATAGTAACTTCGTGAATAGTAACTCATGAATAGTAACTTCGTGAATAGTAACTCATGAATAGTAACCCAGAGCATGAAAAAGTTCAAATTTGATAAAAAGTTCGATCGATATTTGACGTAATGATATTGAAGAAATAATATCATTTGAGAAGAAAATAATATCCCCTTACCTCGAAGAATCGGTGCCGGAAGGAAGGTCGGAAGTGATCTTTGAATGAAACTTATCTTTGACGACAACTCTCAAAGTATCTAAATACTCACAAAATCGCTCGATAATATAGAGAAAGAGAAAACTTTGTTTACGGTGTGATTTTCAATTCTAACTTAGCCCTCTATTTATAGGAAAATGTTAGCCTTGGAAAGCGGACTTGACTGCTTTACTGATGGCTTTACTGCTACTATTGCCACCCACCACATTTGAAATAAAATTCAGCACATTTTTTCACCAACCACAAGTGGGGCCCACTCAATTCTAAATTTTCCACCAAAATCAATTATAAACCTAATTTTAGAATCAGACACCTCTTAAAATTCACAACAAATCATTCGTGCATTTTTAACGGTTCAAAATTTGTGGACATATACTCGACTTATGTATGTATAACATATCCAAAAATTACCACGATCAAGCGGTCGGATTAAAAATTATAACCCATGATATATCTCAAAACCCACGATTTGATTTTAATACCTCAATCAGATAAAATCTTGATAAAACACCTCAACATTAATTCCTTCATTAATAACCACATAAATAAATCCATCATTTATATTCATATAAAATAAATATTTCCTTATCATATGAATCGATAATTAATTATTCACAAATAATATTACTGAGAATCACATTTATAATGACGGTAGTTCGAGGAAGAGGGGCTTTTCATAAGGATCTCTCTTCTTGGTGGTATGATTAGGTGACAAACCTCTCCTTAAGCGAGAACTTTCTAGACATTGCCAATAATGTTATCTAATAATATTATTCAAATAATATGAATTATTGATCGATAATGGGAAATCATGCGTTGTGACAATTATTGAACAATGATAATATAAAATATCAATATGACAATTATTGAATCGATAAAATAAAATATTGAGCGGTAACTCTTGTGAAATTATTGAGTAGTGCCATCTTACGTAAGGATCGATAATTGACAATCTTATCTTGATCTGGTGTCTCTTTGTATGCGACCCAGCAGCGTATTCACGTATTTTAACACAAGGGTATTCAGCGGTCTTACTTGGTAACAACTACGTAGTTATTTATAACCACCGAACTTTGTCGTTTTCCTCATCGATCGCTTTCGGGTTATGGGGCCCACACATGCATTTAGCGTGGTAAATACGAATATTCGAATATTCACGATGCGAATATTTCCGACACGACGAAACGAATATTCCAGAGCAAAAATGAATATTTTATAACCACTTGCTTATTTTGAAATATTTGCGTATTTAACCTTAACTATCCACATTAATCAAATCGACCCTTACTTATTTCAAAATAATAAATAAAGGAAATTCCTTTTTATTAAAAAAATTTAGGGGTCTTCTGACCTCCCTCTTATGAAATTTAGTCCTCGAAATTGGCGTACGATACACAGTGTTTGAAAAGGTAAAGATACCTCGCTTTCATTTTCGTTTCCAACTCCGGTCGTTTCCTCGATAGCATGGTTTCTCCACAAAACTTTAACTTATGGTATAACCTCGGTACATAGGTCGTATTCTTTCCTCTACAAAATCTTGGCGGTACCTCCTCAAATACGTTAAGTCTTGGCTATCTCAAATGGGTTCTAACTTCGATAGCGTGTTTGAATTCGTCCACATATTTACGTAACATCGATCGTGAAAAGCGTTATGAACACGCGTCGTACTTGGTGGTAAAAGCGAGTCTATAGGCCGCGGTTCCTATTCGATCGAGAATTTCAAATGGATTAATAAATCGAAGGTTTGAGCTTTCCTCACCTCACCGATTCTCGCTTTTAAAATATGACTTCTTGCACCTCCTTCTTCAAATTCATCGACTCGGTGTGTGGCTTGAGCGACTTTAACTTTATCGATTAAAGTCGATTATACTCGTATATCATCACGTACTTTCGTATATCATCACGTGGGTACCTAGAGTTTTCATCTCCATCTCTATTATTTGTATATTATCTGAAATGAGTCTTTGTGATATTGTACTCGTACTTGTATCGATCTTCTACTCAACACGTCATTTACCACGTTAAACTTTTCGAGGATGGCATGGTGAACATATCTTTGAAATGAGTCTCTCTTGAGTTCTTGAAGCTCTTCCACATTCCTTGCTCCATTCGAATTTTGTATCTCTATGAGTCATTTCGTTAATGGAATAGCGATTGAGAATATCCTTGACGAATCTCAGATAATAACTTGACTAAGCCTGAAAGCTACGTATTTCGATTCTTGACTTAGGTTGTTCTCAAGTTGTGACTCGTATCCCGATCTTGGATATACGTCACTGATGACACCTATCGATTTCTTATCGCTTGCGAATATGGCGTCCCCTACTGAGAGTGCGGCAGGTGAATTCCAAAAAAAAGTCATAAGATAAAGGCTCGGTACCAAATTCTATAGTTGAATTTTTAACTCACGAAGTTGATAGGAGCCATTCGATATGAGATTTTAGAAATGAGTTTTGTCTGCAGGGTTCAAAGTCGATACAAAATTTAATATCGATCTTTGGGAGTAAGCGAGAAATTCTTGAAATCGTCGGGAAAAATCAATAACAACAAGAATATTATTCAAATCGGCGTGTCTTTATTCAAATCCATAACATGGACTAAGAAAACTTGACATCAAGTAATAAGCGAATGACTTCATGGCTTGATATGAAAATGTTTGATTGATGGTTTGATTGCTTGAATTGAATAACGAGGTTGCTTAGGAATATGAAAACTATGACCTTACAAAAGCAATCAATTTTGGCGTGATGAGTAGTTAACCTTAAAATCACATCAAAAGCAAATATCTCTATAGAAATAAGGTTAACGGGTAATGTGATAATTGACTTGAATCAAGCAAGATTTTTTAAACAACGGATGTAATGAAAGTTTCTCTAGCGGAGTCTCCATAAATAGGTCAAAAGTCTAATTTCTCGTAGTCGAGTTCAAGCGTTGGTATAACGAAAGAGATAAAGAATGGGTAGGCAGGGTATCTAGTAAGGTATAAACTAAACATGAGAATTTATAATTAACTAACGTGCTAACCGTTCGGGTTCCTCGCATTTTATTGGAAGTCACGACAAAGCGCTCTTCGAGGAATCGTTGACTTTGACTTTTACAGGACATCCTTTTGAGTCACCATTCCCATTGGGCTGGGTTTCGATATCGTCTGATCTCGGCGATATGTCCTTCTTTTCCACAATTATAGCATACCTTAAAGCTGTTGTGGGCGGTTTGGTGATATATCCCTCTTTCCGCATTTGTAACATCTGATAGATGGTCTTTCTCCTCCCTTGGAACCGGTTGCCCTTTGTTGGTAGCGTCTTCAGCATGGTCGTTGTTGAATCTCCTCTTTTAAAATCTCCTCTGACTTCGCTTCTTCTATTTTCATGGCCACGATTACCACGGAGTGGTTCTTAGCCTTTGTCCGTATTCTTCTTTCTCCTTTGGTTATCGTTATTACGATGGCTTCTTATCTTTGGTATGATCTGGTTATGGTCCCTCGGTTGAGCGTACTCGTTATCTCGCTCTAACAATGAGCCACATTTACAACATCTCGAATAGAGAAAATTTATGAGAAATGAGATCTTGGCGTATCTTAGGGTTTCAAACCTCTCGAAACATCCGCGTCATCGTTCCTCATTCTCCACCGAATGAGGTGCAAAGCACGGATAACTCATGAACTTAGCCTCGTCTTTGGGACTTGGTCGTGTTATTACTGCTCGATCTAATAAACTCCACTTCCTCCGTATAGCGAATACTTTCGGGGAAGTACTTGTCATTGATTTATTTGAAAGCGTCTCCATGACATCTTTGAGTGCAATTTGAATGGAGTGCGCTTCATGATTCCCACCGATGTCTGCCTGCATGCGGAACATAAAAGTAGCGAATGGAACTTTACTGTTCCGCCGTGCATCGAGACATCGAATATCTTGGTAATTTGCTTGACCCGTGTTTCCGCCGTGATCGGATCTGGCTTTCCCGAAAGTACGGTGGTCTGACTCTTTGAAGCGCTTTGTTTGTGACCACACGTGAATTGCTATCATCTCTCTCTGTATTTTGAACACGAGTCTCCTAAATGCGATTTTGCATGAGCGCAAAAAGCTTCTAAACATCCCTCGTTCATCATACACTGCTCGGTGGTGTTATTCACGGGAGGTACATTGCCCCGACTGTTGCACGTTCTCCTCGTTGTTAAATCTGAGGCATCTCCACGGTCTCATTTACACCACTATTAATATTCTCGATTCGACATTCTCGAATCTTTGTCGTAAAAGCAAGGGTTAATTAAGAAATCGATCACATAATATCCTATATCTTGACCGACTAACAAATAAGCTTAGGTAGGACACCTTTAGCGAAGGATTTACTCGTCTCTCCCCTCTAGTTCTATTCCCAGATCTCATGGGAGATCGTATCCCTAACTACGATGGCATTGTGGCGACCCCAAAATAGGTCCATTCCATCCAACCCATTACGAGTGCCAAATACATCGTGAGTGCGAAACAACTACTGACTTTATTATCACAACAATAAAGCTGTGAGTTTAAATACAAATATTATCTTACAGACAATATTTATACTCAAATAAATCCTCATCACATTTATTGATACATTTATTTTACAATAATGGTGAGGACTACTAAACAACTCTCTCTAGAACCTTCATTCCATTACCCAAGCTAGTACTCATTTACATTCTAGCCTCACGAGAAGAAAAATGGAACAACAAGGAAAGGGTGAGCTCAACTAGCCCGATAAAGAATGTTATGACTAAGATAATATACAACAAATTATCGTTAGTCTCCAGCGAGAAAAATCGATAGAATCTGATAGCAACAAGTTTTGGATCAATATTAGCGGTGAAATAATAATTCATAGAAGAGTTACGTAGAGAATGAAATCTCTATAATCTATGAATTTAACGGTCCATCATCGATATTTTATCCTGTAACATCAATCGATATTCATCTCGAATCAAATATTCATCTTTTGCCTTCTGGGCCGAAGATATTCATCAATCGGTCGTATTAAATCTCGACGCTTTTGTTCATCTTTCTCTAAAGGCTAAAGATATTCATCGATCGGTCGTATTATTGTTCACACTGTTTTGCACTAAAGGCCAAAGATATTCATCGATCGGTCGTATTCATTTAAACACTGCTTTCATCTTTACTCTGGCCGAAGATATTCTTGAAATCATTCATCTTTGCACTACAGGGCGAAGATATTCAATAATATCATCATTTAAGGCGAGGATGATGAAAAATATTTTTAAAAAAGCGAATCGGTGAAACAAATGACAAGCAAGGATTAAGGATTAAGGATTAGTACTTTGTTTTATCCGTCAAAAATACCTCAAAAATAATCGTAGTGGTGTAAAATTGAGAATGATCAAAACATGGATCTGATCAAAGCTAGTATCGAGAATAGATATTTTAGGCGAAAAGAAAAATTTTCATTTTTGATTGAATAGTCTTAGATATATCGTGAATAGTCAGTATCGTGAATAGTCTTAAGTATCGTGAATAGTAACTCAAACACAAAAAGATAGAAATTCCAAAAAAAAAACATCTTCACGCTTCATGAATAGTACTCGTGAATAGTAACTTCGTGAATAGTAACTCATGAATAGTAACTTCGTGAATAGTAACTCATGAATAGTAACCCAGAGCATGAAAAAGTTCCAAATTTGATAAAAACTTCCTGATCGATATTTGACGTAATGATATTGAAGAAATAATATCATTTGAGAAAAAAATAACATCCCTTACCTCGAAGAATCGATTACTTGCCGGAAGGAAAGGAAGGGAAGTGATCTTTGAATGAAACTTGTCTTTGACAACAACTCTCAAAGTATCTAAATACTCACAAAATCGCTCGATATATAGAGAGAAAAGAGAAAACTTTGTTTACGGTGTGATTTTCAATTCTAACAGCCCTCTATTTATAGGAAAATGTTAGCCGTAGAAGCGGACTTGACTTTTGCTACACGATGGCTTTACACTGCTACTATTGCCACCACCACATTTGAAATAAAATTCAGCACATTTTTCACCAACCACAAGTGGGGCCCACTCAATTCTAAATTTTCCACCAAAATCAATTATAAACCTAATTTAGAGATCAGACACCTCTTAAAATTCACAACAAATCATTCGTGCATTTTAACGGTTCAAAATTTGTGGACATATACTCAACTTATGTATGTATAACATATCCAAAAATTACCACGATCAGCGGTCGGATTAAAAATTATAACCCCATGATATATCTAAAAACCCACGATTTGATTTTTAATACCTCGATCAGATAAAATCTTGATAAAACACCTCGACATTAATTCCTTCATTAATAACCACATAAATAAATCCATCATTTATATTATATAAAATAAATATTTCCTTATCATATGAATCGATAATTAATTATTCACAAATAATATTCTGAGAATCACATTTTATAATGACGGTATTTCGAGGAAAGGGGCTTTCGATAAGGATCTCTCTCTTCTTGGTAGTATGATTAGGTGACCAAACCTCTCCTTGAGCGAGAACTTTCTAGACATTGCCAATAATGTTATCTAATAATATTATTCAAATAATATGAATTATTGATCGATAATGGGAAAAATCTTGTGCGATGACAATTATTGAACAATGATAATATAAAAATATCAATATGACAATTATTGAATCGATAAAATAAAATATTGAGCGATAACTCTTGTGAAAATTATTGAGTAGTGCCATCTTACGTAAGGATCGATAATTCAACAATCTGCATGCGATCTGGTGTCTTCTTGTGCGACCCGCGCGTATTCTTGTATTTTAATGGCGGGTATTCAGCGGTCTTAACTTGGTAACAATTCTGTAGATTATTATTATGACCCAAACTTTGTCGTTTTCCTCATCGATCGCTTTAGTTATGGGGGCCCAGCATACATGCATGCCAACGGCAAAATGAATATTTTATACTTGTAAATGCGAATATTCCAAGCGATGCGAATATTCCACGACCAACGAATATTCAAAGCAAAAATGAATATTTTATAACCACTTGCTTATTTTGAAATATTTGCGTATTTAACCCATAACTATCACATTAATCAAATCAACCCTTTCTTATTTCAAAATAATAAATAAAGGAAATTCCTTTTTATTAAAAAAATTTGAGGGTCTTTTTGCTGGTAAAGTAAAATTATCAAAATAAATAAATAATAAAAACCAATAATTATCATTTGTGAACTTGAGATGATGATAACTTGTATTTAGTTATTTTTAGAATGGGAAAGCTTTAAATGATACCATGGTGCATATATTCAAGAAAGCCATTTGGAGGGTTCATATAACTCCATTTGACTAAACATGCCTTTGAAATCTTACGTCCATTGATGCCTGACCCCTACTGTTATTATCAACTAAAGCAATTAGCAACTTCCTTTGTTAGTTTGTAATCGAAGTAAGTTGATAACTCTTTATCATTACTGAGGGCAATCAAGTAAAAGTCGTATGATATCGAGGATACAAATTGTGGCCTCTATTTTTATTCTTTTGAAGGGATAAATTGAGCTCATGTTATGACAATTGCGAGGCATCAACTAGGAAAAAAAAAGCATGTGATGGTGGTAAACATCTAGCCATTGTCATGGAATATGTCAGCTAGAGGAGAACTTTTAGAGAGGATATGCAATCTTTGGTAGATTCGGTGAGGATGAGGTATATTAAATTTCTCTTAAAAATGTCCATTCTTGCACTATTTTTACTAAGTTCTATAACCACCCTTGTAGCGAGGTTCCATTAATATAGGCAGTCTAGATTAGTAGATTATCTTATTGATCATTTTGCCTTTTACAAAGGTAAACATACCAAGTTAAAGAGGCCAGATTAGTTAGTTAGTTAGTTACCAATATCATTAAGGTAGATTTTCTAGTAGTGGATGTGTATTAGTTTGAGAATGTAGATGTGTATTAGTTTGAGAATGATATGTAAGCAATACTATACTACTAATTTTTTCTTTGTCTTATATAGATCACAAAATTTAGAGTTTTCTTATTTTTTATTTTTGTACTAGTTGATGTTTTTGCGGATGCTTCACCCATGGTGGTCTCGGTGTTAGATGGCTACAATGTTTGCATATTTGCATATGGGGAAGCAGTAGGAAAGACTTTTTACCATGGAGGCCTTTGAGCGAGAATCGAGGAGTCGATTATAGAACTTTGGAGAATTTATTTAAAGTGGTCGAGAGCGGAAAGAGACTTTTACGTTCGCATATGCTCTGATATCGTCCTTGAAGTTTACAATGAGAAAATCAGGGATTTACTTGCTACCTCAACAACATCAAAAAGTAAGTATATTCTCTTGCATTTAACTCGGATGTCTTTGAGTCGACTTGTTGAACAACTCAATTTGAGCTATTTTGTAATCTAACTAAATTGCCTAGTAAATAATTACATGAAAAACTAATTTTCTTGGTTGTGCCATACCTGATGCTCTCGGTATGTTTTCAGTGTTCTCTTTGATTCTTTGTTATGAAGTATCAAATAGTGCTATAACCAGGTTGGAGAGTGATTATGCATTGATGTGTCAACCATATTTATTGTTTAGTCACTCAAATTGAACAACAAATTGGTGGTATTCTAAAGTATTATGAAATAGGAGCCAAGCCTTGACATTGTGTACCGCAGCAACTCTATTGTCTTTGTGTATTGATTTTGGCACTAAGTGCATCGGTGACCTATTTGCTTCATTTTCTTGACTTGCTATTATTTTTAAATGTGCTTGGGAAGGCGCCTACGACACGCTTTACAATAGTGGGTATCAAATTTACGTACTACGTTTACGGAAGAAGGGGCGAAATTATGAAGTGTACTCTCTCTATATATGTAGATATATACTTGATTGAAGAAGCATGGTAGTTTTAAATGATTAATTGTAAAGATAATGAATGATTATGTAGTGGATGATTTTATTAAGTTAATAATATTTTAGTTTTTTATATTTTTGCCATTATTTGCTATGGGGAAAGTTAGTCAGCCACGTACACAAATAGAATGTCAAATTTTGATTTGGCAACAATATAATTCGTACAGCAGCAGCAAATTAGTAGTATAGTATTGCTTACAGTCATTCTCAAACTAGTAGTATAGTATTGCCTAGTATTATTTACTAAGCGATCTTATCTCTACTAATTAAACTGGATGACCCGTGTATGTCAGCTCATCGCGAACCCTCATGATCATGATTGCTTTCGTCTGCTCGACCATATATCTCGCTTTCTTTCTTTGGATTACGTGTTTTAATCTATATATATAATATAATTATATAAATTTATATATGTATAAATTTATACATATATATATATATATAAATTTTATATATATATATATATATACGTATAAATTTATATATATATATAATAAAATAAATAAAAATTAAAAATTAAAAATATTATATTTAATATATATCATATATATTAAAAAGAAATTAATATATATTTAAATAAACAACAAATAATATGTTAAAAATAATTAAATTTATATAAATTTCTATAGTTATTAATTAAATAATTACGATACCACAAAAAATAAGATAAAATAAAATAATATTATATACATATATTTAAATAAACAAAAATAATAAAAATAAAATAAATACTAAAAAATAATTTTAATGATAATGAAATAAATACATAAAAATAACTATGATAATGATAATGAAATATATTTAATGTTATTCCATAGTGTTATGTTTTGAGTTTTAATGTATATGAAATTTTATTGCTAATATAGTTGTTATGTAAAATAAATAATATATAAATTGTACATTATAAGCGACTTGTCGTGCGTCTGCAGACGCCATGTGGCGATCGCCTTGTCGCTAAGCGTCGAGGCGATCGACTCACCGCGTGACTCGTCGTCGTGGCCATGACAACTATGTTACCAAAGCATTGAACAAGTTTTAATATAGCAACATTTTTTTATGCATTTAGCAACAAATTTTCGTTGCTAATAGCATTAAAATATAATATTTGGCAACGAAAAAGTAACCTAATAATAACGGAGAGGATATTGTTGTTAATACTAAAATAAAAGGCAACATTTTTTATCATTGTAAATCATATCAACTTTCGTTGCACATATAAAGAAAGCGACAACATATAATGTCGATTTGCTAATCGGCGACTTTCGTTCTATTCAAAAATAACCCGAACAAACATTTTAGATTCTTGATTGAGTATAATGTTGTTGCCAAATAATATAATCAACAACAAAAATCGTTGCTAAAAAGTTTACATTCATGACGAAAGCAAGCTTAGGCAACAATTTTCATAATTTCTTGCAGCGAAAAATGTCGTTGCAAAATGGTGTCGTCAATCATGGCGAAAATGCGTGGTCGTTGCCAAAAAAAAGAACTTCATTTCGTTGCGATTAGCGAGGCTTTTGCAGCGAAATGGATTTTTTAACAACGACATTTAATTGATACGCAACAATACATTTTGTTGCTAAAGGATTAATGTCTGCATACGAAAGTCAAATTTCATTGCAAAATGTATTACTTTTTGGCGGAAAAAAATACGTTAGTTCTTGAACAATTAGCAACGCTATTTCATTCTTGTAACGAAAACCTTGATAATGATAAAGTCATTGCCAAAACCCTTAGCAACGAAATTTGACACCTTTAGCGAAAATCGGTTGTTCTTTGAAGGCCCATTTTTTGTAGTGATGTGTGTGTGTGTGTGTGGGTCGATGTCTTTGTTATATGGAAGTTATGCGAGGCCTCGTTGGAACCTATATATACGGGGTTTGAATTTATGTAAAAATTGGTTTTTAACAAGATATGGCGGTGATGTTTTATAATAGAGGTTTTCAAACCACGATGCTCAATAGGAATTGAGACCTTTTACACTCCCATTTTTATTAAGTGATCGGCAATTTGGATTGATTTTATTTGGCGGATGTGAGGCATCAAGTATGAAAAATAATATATAAAATAATGTCGACTTCCTCGTGGGTATGGAAACCATGAGGAAATTCAAACATCGCGAGAATAATTTACAAGCGACTTACAATTTGAAAAATGTCCATCACGGAGGCAGAATCTAGATCGATGGGATGAATCGTGATCACATGATTCCTAAGCGCACAAAATGTTGCAATTTGTATAAAAGAAATAAGCGGTATATATATAAAAGCGGTAAATATATATATGAGACATGATCACCAACCATGAAGCACCTCCATGGGGATCGAAATGTAAATAAAAGGCATTAAAAGCTATCAGCCATACGGGAGAAACTCAGGCGGGACAAAATGTAAACAAAAGTTGTAAAAGCGATCAGCGCCACGAAAAAAACTCGAGCGAAGGCGAATATATATATATATATATATATATATATATATATATATATATATATATATATATAAGCAATAAATGCCTTAGGATGTAAAATCAGGGCTCATCGAGCAGAGTTAGAGCCATAGTTCATATATATAGTATATATATATATATATATATATATATATATATATATATATATATATATATATATATATATATATATATAGCGAGTAAGCATATAGGATATAAAATCAGGCTCATCGATCAAAGTCAGGCCACACAGTTAATATATATAAATATATATATATATATATATATATATATATTAAAGCGATAAATGCTCGGATCGAAGTCTGCAGGCTCATCGAACAAAGTTAGACACACAATTCGTATATATATATATATATATATATATATATATATATATATATATATAAAAGCAAGTAAGCGCTCGAATGAAGTGCAGGCTCAATCGAGGCATAACTTCGATAATGTTAGTCAATATATATATAAGTATATATATATAATATATATATCTGATTTGGAATGAAACCACGGATAGAAGTCAAGGGCCAAAGCAACAACACGACTCTCAGCGTGTAGAAGGGTGTGTGCAAGATGAAGAGAAAGACTACTAAAAGTGTGCGAGAAGGCTTACGGTGGTGATAAAAAAGGCTTCTATATCTTTATAGTGGGTAAACTTTGGCTTTTGTGGGTCTGAAAAGAGGCTATATATGAGCTCACGTGTGTTTAAAAGTGGGAAAATACTTTGTATGGCGAGTGCGAGCAAATTGTGCGGGGGGTTTCCCGTCTTTTTTTCTCTTAAAATAAGCACCCCAAGCCCTCTATTTATAGGCAATATGAGTATAAGAGTACTACTGGTGGCCAGCAGTGTGTACCAGGCGTGTCGGCTCGGCTCGGGTTTGTCGGTCGGGGTCGATCTCAGGAAATCGTGCACTCAGAACCTTTGTAATGTCCACTCAGATTTTTGAGAAGTACAATCAAGACATCCGTTTTGAGGTATCGCATGACCTATTTTGGACCTTGGTTGCCGAGAGTTATGCGATGGCATGAGATTAGAGTTTATCTGAAGTCATTGAAGATGGGATGATGCCCTCCGTCGCAAGCTTCAACTTTCATCTGTTACCCCTCATGATAGTCACTTTCGAGTTGGTTAGCCTTGTGGGACATCGTTGTGTAGAGGCGTGATGTGGCATCGTGTTGGATGAGATGACGATGTTGCCCTCACATGGGTGTTATCGTCGGATTGGTAGATAAAGTAGGCGTTGCTCGAGACCGTTGAGATTGAATTGCTGCTGATTGTTGAAGGTCCTCATTGTGATCTTTGAGGTGTGCGTGTCTTCCAGAGTGTTATTGCGAGGTTAGTGCAGTATATCTCGTTGTGGCCTTGAGATTGAAGTGAAGGTATTTGAAACAAGCATTTAAAGGGGTTATCTCAAAGCTGTATTCCTTGGGGTTATCACCGAGGTTGGTGGCTATTCCATGGTTGGGGCCCGGAGGCCCGGATACCTCGGGGTTATCTCTGAGATTAATCGGTCTTCTCCGGTGTGTGTTCCGGTATTATATCCGAGGTTGAAATCGTTATTCCTAGATTGCGATCCGGGGTTGATGCTGAACTTCCGGTAGTATCCGGTATGGATTTGGATTGTCTTTCAGGGTTCTCTCTTAAAAGATGAATCTGTCCTCCTGCAATGTTAGTAACAGTAGTACAAAAAATTTTGAGTGTCTACAGATGACCCTCTTTATCATACTCATGCATGGCGATGCATGGGTAGGATAAAGAATCCTAGACACTTGAAACGCAACAAGATAAACATGGTACTATGGATAGCAACATGATGCAAATGTGTCAGGAATAAACATGTGAATGATATTCCTATTTAATATATGATTTGATTATGATATATATATATGAATGAATATGCAAGTATGCTTGCATGAAGAAAAGTTGTAAAGTCCTTTGATAGATAATAGAAATATATGTACATAAGGACTTAGAATGAATTGATCAAATATGTTAGGTTGATCCTACATAAGCAAAATGACTTTTTGTGAAGTCCTTAAAAAGAAATGATGTACAAGGACTATAAATATAGAAAAATCAAGCATGTTAGGTTGATCTTATGTTGTAATAGATAGAGCTTGTCGATCGTCGTATTTGCACCAAAAGTCGTGATCCGCTAGGAAGTCGAGTCGACTCGGGGAGCTATCGGCGGAGAATAGGAGTATCTTGAGATAGTGAGATCTCGGAGTTTGTAGACTTCGAGGAAGCGAAGAAGGATCGTGGTGTGTCGAGAAGAGCTTCCTCGAGATCGTAGTGTCTTTGAGGAAGTCGTGTTGAGAATCATATAGAGGCTGACTGTCTGGTAGTAGAACAACCATCTGTAGAAGTCAGTATGAAGCGTAGACTACACTCGGAATCATAGAGTATAGCGATGCAGAAAGCCAAGGCGAGGATCGTAGCCTACACTCTGAGATCATAGAGTCTACTGAATGAATGAAGAGATTATAGTCGGGAAAGATCGGATGAATACAACAAGCCTGGCGAGAAATCGTGGAGTGTCGAGATCGATCTCGGGATCGTAGTGTCACTGCAGTAGAAATTTGAATCGTAAAGTCGCGAACTCGACTCAAAGAAGTGCTCTCACAATGCTAAGTTAGGATCGTGTAAGCGGAATCCCCGGTTCTCGGCGAATGAGCACTCCCGAGAATATCAAAGGTGAAGCCTCTAGTTGGCCTTTGTAAAGATGCGATCCACGATAAAGGGAACGAGAGAGCTTTCGATGAATGACATGCGAGGCTAGCGGAGAACTAAGCAACAATCAATCGACATCAAGATTGAGTTGAAAGGCCATTCGTGATGAAGTCTTCCACAAGATGATTGAAAGAAGACTTCAAAGCGGTGACTAAGAAAAAATCGATTAATGCGATTCTTGACAAGAAAGCGAAGACAACGACCTTAGAAGTAACCAAGATCGTAGAGTTTGCCAAACAAAGAAGGGTGATGGAAAGTGAGCAGAGATCTTGGGCAACCTCACGAAAAGCAAGGCTAAAGTGATTAAAGTGCAAGTGTCGGATCATTGATGATAAGTGAATGGGAGATCCACAAAGAGAAAGTAAAAGTGGGCCACCACAAATCTGAAGTGTCTTAATATTGAGAAGGGGACGGGACAAGGAATCGGGCCATCGATATTTGAGAAGCTGTCCAAAGCAAGCGAAGTATTGAAGCCTTTGCAATCTGAGGAAGGGTGTTACTACATTGAAGATCAATCAACACTCTTCCGGATCGTAGTGTTAACTCTGACCAACGAGCGACACTCAACAAGACACTTCGATCGAGGTCCTTGAAGGCATGCATTAGAATCGTAGAGTTCGAATACGAAATTTGAAGCATTAGCGGTTGTTCAATCGAAGAGTAATATTCGAACAAGTGCTTATTGAGAACATCGATGCAAAGGACAACCTCGATCTAGAAATCGGAAGAGATAAAGTCTCAACACGCCCTTGAGAGCGGTAAAGTGATACATCGGCGGGGTAGGTGAAGCGATGAAGCTGCGATGTCGGAAAAAGTATGACATGTCACATCAAGCAGTCTACCTCAAGCAACTCGAGATCTGCGAAGACATTTGAATAGCTTCCAACGACTACTTTCCAATGGAAGAATTGGGAAGATGTATAAATGTAGAAGAATTTAAAAGATCAAAGGCTGATCGAGTTTTGGAGAGAAAAAGGTGGGTGATCGAATCAAGTGATAGTGAGTCAAAGGCTCACTCTACGATCCACCGAGAACACTCGAAAGTCGGATCAAGCGAAGTAGAAGTGTGAGTTTTACTATGTAGAAGTGAGAGCTCTACTACATGAAGAGTGTTACGAAGCTGAGGGAGAAAGAAGAGCATCATGCTATCTCGGATGTCCATCGTGGAAAGACTCTAAGTACAACGAGAGAGAAGAGCTTACGATTCGACTTAGCAAGTCCATCGTGGGAAGGCATCGAGTAGCGAAGGGAGATCACAAAAGCCGTCTTGGTGTCGAGCGTGAGAAAGCTTTTAAGTACCTTGCGGAAGAGCTTAAAGTCATCTTAGAAGCCTCTCGTGTGCGACCATCAAGTACCAAGGAGAATGATCTTCAAGGCGGTTCATCGAGGGATCATCACGAGTAGTTGAGCAACCCTAAGAAAATTTGAGCATCATGCGACACTCATGCTGCTCTTCAAGGATGATCAAGCCAAAGCTTTCTAGGGATAGAAGATGTTGAGCATGAAGACATCTTAGCGACTCGCCTTGCAGGCTCTGTGGCCCCCAAAATTAGGTATACATCACCCATCTTGGGTAGTCGGATACATAGTGCAGAATTTAAATCTGACTTACTAATATAAGCGTAGGTGTGCAATCTGACATAAAGCGTGAGTTTGAATACAAATATTGTCTACTAGATATTATACAAACTCAAAGTAGTCCTCATTACAATTATTATCACACTATTTCACGAGAATAGTGTGAAAGAAAAGGTGAGCTCAACTAGCTAAGTAAGAAATATTATGACTAAGATAATGTAGAATAAATTATCATTAGCTTATCATTAACTGCAGTGTTAAAGCGATAAAATATAATGAACATCAAGTTTAACTACAGTGAAACCAATGATCCATTAAAGAGTCAAGTAAAAATAAAATCTACTATCTTTTATGATTTAAAGGTTTTCATCTTTGTTATAAATTTGAGACTCGACTTTAATAAATATTCCACATCATCGAATCACCCTTACCTCTTCTGACGAGGATATTCTTTAGTATCGCGACCATAATTATTCATACCTTTCTGAATCGAGAATAGTTGTATATTCATTAATGTGGTCATGATCATACCAACAAGCGTCCATCGATGCACCGACCCTTTGAGGATTTTTATCACATCATTTGTAACATTACGGTTAATGATTACGCAAGAATAGTCTCTGGTGCGTAATCATACCAGAGTCCATCCCCATGTACTACAGGCCCGCAGATGACTTTCAACATAATATAAACATGAGGATGATGACAATGATATAAGAATTCAATAAAACAAGTTCAAAAATTATTTTATCCGGGGAATTATTAACGTCAATTGTCGGCGTAATCTTGTTTTTAGAGTAAAATTCAAGAATGATCGGGAAGAATATTTCCATGAAAAGATCTTGGATGAAGCATAAATATCGAGGATATTCTACTAATTTCATGGAGTATAGAAGTCAAAGTTTTAACTTATTTGGGTATAATAAAGAATGGAATAATAAAAGAAATCAACATGCATGCGATAGGCCTTACGAGCGAGTTATTCAAGCAGAATAATAAATAACGGAACCGGGCAGGCGTAAAATGCCACGAGACGAGGATGTTCCAAGCGAGAATAATAAAGAATGGAACCCGGTCAGGCATAAAACACACAGACGAGGATGTTCAATGAATAATAATAAAAGGCGGAACCGAATTAAGGTGTAAAACCTGTGACGGATGTTCGATAGAATAATAGAAGAATGTCACCAAGTATAGGGTAAACCGCATTATCTGAGTTATTCCAACATAATAATAAGCGATGGAATAACAACAGTTCTCTTCATGAATAAGAAAGAATAACACCCCTTACAGAATTCTGACAAATAATATTCCCTACCTTAGAAAATGAATATTTGAAAAGTGAAGTGTGAGAATACTTTTCTTCTTTCTCTCTATAGTTCTCTCTCTAAAGTTTGATTGAATTAAGTAAGAAATAATGAAGGAATGAGCTTTCTATTTATAGAAAAAGCGGGGTGGCTCTTGAGTGTATGAAGGTCAAAATGACTCTTGGTAATATTGAAGAGACAAACTACTATTTCTTGAAGGGTAATTAACCCTTGGAACAAGAAGAAGGCGATTAACTCTTGGTAATATTGAAGGGACAACTACTATTTGCGAAGGGGTAATTACTATTGTGAAGGTAATTACTATTGTGAAGGTAATTACTATTGAAGAAGGTAATTACTATTGTGAAGGTAAATACTATTATGAAGGTAAATACTATTGGCGAAGGTAAATACTATTGTGAAGGTAATTACTATTCACAAAGGTAATTACTATTCACTGAAAGGTAATTACTATTCACAAAGGTAATTACTATTGACAAAGAGACTCTTAGATGATGACATATGGGCCCCCCATAAAATAATCAAACTTACCACAAGCGTCTCATATGAGACTCTTTATATACATCGAGGATTGAATAAATATTACCACAAATCATTTTATTTTTAATCGATACATTTTTAATCTTTCAACAATTATTAATCATTTATAACTTGTCATCTCAATTAATAATATAACATATTATCTGAGATGATCTTTGTGACAATAATTGAATCGATAATATAAGAGATATGATGCGGCAATTCATTAGCAATAATTGAGTATAGCTAAGTGACTTCTCCGTAAGCATCGATAATCAATCTGAGTATTGCTCTTATCACGACCGCAGCGTATTCTTTGTACTTTTACCCATAGGGTAGTTCAGCAGTTTTTAACGGTAACACCTCGTAGATTATTTTTATAGAAAGATAATTTTGCCGTTTTCTAACTACGATGATACTTTAGTTGTGGGGTCCACCAATGATTGGCCGTCGTCACGAATATTCCCAAACAAAAGAATATTCCCAGAGCAAAGCGAATATTTTATAACAACTTGCTTACTTTGCAAAATTTATAAATATTACCCACAACTATAACATTATATCAAATTTATTCCATAATATTCAAAAATAATATTTATAGAAAATTCATCTTTATTTATAAAAAGTGGGGTCTTACAACCTCCCTTCTTATGAAATTTCACCCTCGAAATTAATGCGTGCACGGTATGTCGTAGAGGTAAGGATACCTTGATTTCATTTGATTCTAACTCCCAAGTCATTTCCTCAACATCGTGGTTCCTCCACAAAACTTTGACTTGAGGTATAACCTTGGGCGTAGAATATGTTCCTTCTTATCAAAATTTGAGCAGGGAAACTCTTCATACGTCAAATCTTCCGCTATTTCGTGGGTTCTAACTTTCAATAATATGGTTCGGGTCTTTCACATATTTCGTAACATAGATATGTGAAAAAGCGTTATGAACACGAGACATATTTAGTAAAAGCGAGTCTATAGGCCGCGATTCCTACTCGATCGAGGATTAAAATGGGCCAGATGAATCGAGGGTTAAGTTTTCCTCTCTTTCCAAATCTTGTAACTCCTTTCCATGGAAGCGACTCTTAACAACACATGATCTCTATGTCGAATTCCCGTCCTTTCGATGAAGATCGGTATAACTCTTTTGTCGATTTTGTGAGGTTTTTTATCGTTGCCGGATCATTTGAATCTTTTCCGTAGTCATACATACCAACTCACGGTCCCAATAACGTTGCTTCACCCACCTCGTCCCGGCATCTTTGGAAGCGACACTTTCTTCCATACTGGCGCTTGAATGGAGCCATGCGATACTTAGCTTGATAAGCTTGTTGTTGTAGGAAAACTCCACCAATGGTAAGAACATGTCCCGACTCCCCTTGAAATCAAGGACACGAGTCTTAATAGATCTTGAGAGTTTGAATAGTCCTCTCCATTGTCCGTAAAATCCGAGGATGATATCTTGAAGCTAAATCGTGAAGTCTGTGCCCATAGCTTTTTGCAAACTAACCCAAAATCGTGAAGTGAATCTT